>JAUKPQ010039083.1:0-33794 GCA_032273045.1 Chloridella minuta | reverse complement strand
TCACACGGAAAGCCAGGTAGTTATAAGTCGGCCGGGCGCTGCTTGTCTACGGTGGTTTTCTTTTGGAGGCGCTGCATTAGCGTGGCCATCTCAACCGCCGCCATCGCCGCATCCCAACCTTTGTTGCCCGCTTTCGTTCCTGCGCGCTCAATGGCCTGTTCGATCGTCTCAGTGGTCACAACGCCGAAGATAACGGGAATTCCCGTCTTCATGCCGGCAGCGGCGATGCCTTTAGCGGCTTCGTTACAGACGTAGTCATAGTGAGTCGTCGCGCCACGAATAACCGCGCCGAGGCAAACGACTGCATCAAACTCACCAGACTCAGCGAGTGTCAAAGCAGTGAGTGGAAGTTCAAACGCACCCGGTACCCAAACTTCGGTGATGTCGGTGGTCTTGGCGCCATGACGTTGAAGGCAGCCCACAGCGCCTTCGAGAAGTTTTGAGGTGATGAAGTCATTGAAGCGAGCAGTAACGATAGCGACTTTGAGGCCTTGTGCGTTCAGAGTGCCTTCGATTTTTTGTGTCATAAGTGTCTCACTGGTCCAGAAGACCCGAACCCAGCCAATGGCCGAGCTTGGTTTTCTTCGTCATTAGGTAGTTGGTGTTAAGCGCATGCGGAGTCATCTCGTGAGCTTCGCGCGCGAGAGTATCAGCGCCGAGATCTTTTAAGGCCGCGAGCTTCGCTGGATTGTTCGTCATCAAGCGTGCTCCGGTCATGTCGAAGTGGCGCAGAATTTGAGAGGCCATGGTGTAGTCTCGTGAGTCAGCGGGAAAGCCCAGCTTAATGTTGGCTTCAACCGTATCGAGACCCTGGTCTTGCAACTGGTAAGCCCGCACTTTATTCATGAGACCAATGCCGCGACCTTCTTGGCGCAGATAGATCACTATGCCAGAGCCTTCTTCTTCAATGCGAGTGAGCGCTCGGTTCAACTGTTCGCCGCAATCGCAGCGCTGACTGCCGAGCACGTCACCGGTGAAGCACTCAGAGTGGACCCGCAAAAGGGCCGTGTTGTTTTTCAGAAGTTTTGGATCGCCTTTCACAATGGCCATGGCCTCTTGTTTAAGGACCTCAGATTTGAAAACGTGCAAATCAAATGTGCCGAGCTTCGATGGCATCGCAACGGATTCAAATTCGCTGATTAGATTTTCGTGATGCTTGCGCCAGCGGATCAAGTCAGCAATGCTGATGAGCTTAAGGTCGTGAGTGGTGGCAATAACTTCAAGATCATCACGGCGGGACATGCTGCCATCAACGTTCATGATTTCGCAGATCACTCCCACTGGAGCGAAGCCAGCGATACGCGCTAAGTCCACGGAAGCTTCCGTATGACCATTGCGTACGAGCACGCCTCCATCACGAGCGATCAAAGGAAAGATGTGCCCTGGACGAGTGAAGTCAGAGGGGCGCGCACTCACATCCGACATGAGTTTCAAGGTATGAGCGCGATCACTCGCCGATATACCGGTTGAGACATGGTTGGTCGCATCGATAGTGACGGTGAACGCCGTACCTAGTGGTGCTGAGAGATTCGCGGTCTGCAAGGGGAGATCAAGTTTTTTTGCGATTTGTGTAGTGATGGGAGCGCAGATCATACCGCGCCCGTGCGTGGCCATGAAATTCACCGCTTCAGGAGTGATCATCTCAGCGGCCATCACGAAGTCGCCTTCGTTTTCGCGGTCTTCATCATCGACCACGATAATCATTTTACCTAGCTTGAGGTCTTTGATGGCATCTTCAATGGTGTCTAGCGGCCGCATGTTCACCCTTAACGGGCGAAATTTTTCGCCCACTCTTCAGCTCGAGCGTTCCCGCGTTGCAGGAAGTTCTCGATATACTTGGCGACCATATCTACCTCAACATTAACGGAGTCACCAATTTTTTTACTGCCCAGAGTCGTCATCTCAAGGGTGTGGGGGATAATGGCGAGGGTTAAATCGGTTTCTGACAGGCGTGCGATGGTTAGGCTGATGCCATCAATAGCAATTGAGCCTTCAGAAATCATGTATTTGCGAAGGTCCACAGGGAAGGAAACGCGGAATTCCCAGGTTTTCCCCATATCTTTGATGTCGATGATTTGTCCCACTCCGTTGACGTGACCTTGGACCATATGGCCGCCCAAACGGTCATGCGCCCGCAAAGAAAGCTCTAAATTAACTTTATCGCCTTCTTGGAGCGTCCCGAGATTGGTCTTCTCCAGGGTCATGGGAATGGCCTGACAGCGATAGCATCCGTCAGCAATTTGCGTGGCAGTCAGGCACACACCATTCGTGGCGATCGAGTCGTCGACGTTGATATCAGCAATGAGCGCCGTTCGAATGACAAACTCTCGGCCTTCGCGGTTGTTCGTGATGGATTGAATCGTGCCTGTGTCTTGTATGAGTCCGGTAAACATGGGGGGCAGCGTAAGCAAATTCAACGGCTTTGTCGAATCTACCGCCGCTGCGAAGAAACTTCGCGTTATAGTACTAATTCATTTTTGCTGTGATTTTTAAATCCGTACCCATGATCTGAACTTCCAGACCCTCCAGCTGCAGGAGCTCACCTAGGCCGGTCGAGGTGTGATTAAAAAGCGCACGGCCTTCGCCCATGATTTTGGGGGCGAGATAAAGCGTCAGGCGATCGACTTGCTTATGCTGCAAGAACAGCGAATGAAGAGCGGCGCCACCTTCCAGCCACAGACTATGAATCCCATGCTCTGAGAGCTTTTTATAAAACTCATCGAAAGGAAATGGGTTCAATGTCGATAAACGCACGACCTGCTGCGGAGGAAGCACATCGATTTTAGTCACGGGCCCAGTGACGACGAGAGTGCGATGGCGAAATTCATCTTTGAAAATTTGCGCACCCGCCGGGAGCTTGCCCGACCCGGTGAGTACCACGCGAAAAGGCATGCGCTCCGGCGTGAGACCTGGCAGGCGAACCGTGAGCGCAGGATCATCTTGGCGTAACGTCTCCGCACCAACCACTACGGCATCGTATTGCAAGCGCCCACGATGGCCATCTTCACGCGCCTCCGGTCCCGTGATCCATTTTGATTCACCAGAGGGCAGTGCGGTTTTTCCATCAAGTGTCGCCGCAGACTTAAGATGCACCAGCGGTCGTCCCGTGCGCATGCGATGAAAGAAAATCTCGTTAAGGGCTTCGCCTTCTTGCTCGAGCACACCTGTGGTGACCTGTATGCCTGCGGCTTCGAGCTGCTTGGCGCCTTGGCCGGCAACTGCGGGATTAGGATCGAGATTACAAATCACCACATGGGCAATTTTTTTCTCAATCACCAATGGTGCGCAAGGAGGAGTGAGTTTCTTGGTGTGGCAGCAGGGCTCAAGGTTCGTGTAAAGAGTGGCGCCGGTGACATCTTCCGTAGCGTTCTTAAAGGCATTGGGTTCCGCGTGAGCACCGCCGTGACGCTCGTGAAAGCCTTCACCGATGATTTTGCCATTTTTAACGATCACCACTCCCACCAGCGGGTTAGGCGACACACGGCCAGTGCCCTGGCGCGCGAGTTCAAAACAGCGGCGCATGAAAAGTTCATGCATAGGTCAGGTCCAAATAGATCGGTACTTCGCGAGCGTCGTTGAAGGCACTCAAATAAAGTGAAATATCATAGTCAGGCGCAACACCCAGCCACTCTTTAATTTGGCTCTCCGTTACTTTGAGGCACATCCAACGAAAGACGCAAGCTTGGCGTAAGCTGCGTGCCGTGATGTCGATCTTCAAAGTTTTACGAATCTCCTCAAAAAACAATTCGGTTCCACGAGGGGAGAGTGAGCCAGACAAGATTCGGTGTGGATTGGCATTGAAGAGCGCAAACGTCACCTCACCCGGCCCGGGCCAGATATTTTCAAGCTCGGCTTTGTAGTCCTTCCATAGAAGCTTGAAGCCAGCACTCAAAGGAATGGTGTAGGGCTCGCGTTTGAGAGGCCGCACCAGAACACGCATGCCATTTTTCTCAGGAATAAGATCGGACAGCTCCAGGCGCGCGAGATCTGAAACCTTCACTCCGGATTCGTAAACGAGAGCAACGATGATGAGATTGCGAAAAGCCATCAGGCGCTCGAGACCCTCGGTCTTATCTCTCAATTGGAGCAAGTGATCTTTAAGTTTGACGAGATCTTTGAACGGCACAGGCACGGGCTTTTCGAGCAGTTTCGGTGCGACGGGAACCAACTTAATGGGATTGTCGGGGAACTGATAATTGATGACCAAGAAATCAAAGAACAAACGTAAGGCCTGCACGCGACGACGAATGGAGTTTGGTGAGCCGTAGGTTTTTTGGAGGTAGCCGTTGTACTCCTGCACTTGCGTGATGGTGAAGGTCTTCATGGTCATCGGGCGTTTATGCATGGCCAAGAACTTATTAAAGACCTGCAGATCGGCACGGTAGTTCTTGATGGTATTGAAACTTTTGCCGCTGGTTTCAAGCTGCTTGATGAACTGCTGTTGGGTGGCGACGAGGTCGATCATGAAGGCATACTAGCGAAAAACAAGGGGTTAGACCAGCACTCGGTCTAGGCTTGTCGCATCGCGACTGAAATGATAAAAGCCCCCCACATTATACATGTCTCGCCGTTCTCACGAGACCAGACGACCTTGGACGACCTTATGTTGAAACCTGAGAAACTCAACGCCCTCTCTCATAAGTTGGGTCACGACTTCCGTGACTCCACCCCTTTGATGACGGCCCTCACGCATCGCTCGTTTATTCACGAGCGGCCTTCGCACGTCTATCCCACGAATGAACGCATGGAATTCCTCGGCGATGCTGTGTTAGCACTCGTGGTCGCAGAAGAGCTTTTCACTCGTCACGCTGAATTACCGGAAGGGCAACTCTCAAAGCTTCGTAGTTTTGCTGTTAATGAAGACACGCTTGCCAGTATCGCTCGCCACTTGAATCTTGGAACATTCATGTTCTTGGGCAAAGGCGAAGAGAAACAAGAAAAAGACACCATTCTCGCTGATGGGATGGAAGCGGTGATCGCAGCGATTTACCAAGACGGCGGACTTGCTGCCGTGAAAGCTGCCTGGGCCCGCTGGCAGAATGAGATGAATATCGATCTGCTCGACCCACGCAACCTGGAAGACTTCGACGCGAAATCAAAGCTGCAAGAGTACTGCATGAAATCTTGGCAGGAGCTTCCGAGCTATGAATTCCAGGAGGCGCGCACGCCTTCAAGCCTGGCGTTCCAAGTTACGTTGAACGTTCATGGCCGTCCGCTGTTATCGACGCAAAATACCTCTAAGAAAAAAGCCGAACTGTGGCTTGCTAAGACCTGTCTGCAAAACCATCTTCACCTCACCCTAGGATAAAGAATGTTATTAGAGACGCAACACCCGCATAACAAACAACTCACCGCTGCTGTATTGGGCAAGCCCAATGCTGGTAAGTCGACACTGATCAATCATTTGATCGGCTTTGACTTGGCGATCGTCAGCGACAAGCCGCAGACAACGCGCAATCAATTCCAGTGTATCTTCACGATTGATCACACGGAAATCGTGCTCGTCGATACTCCGGGGATTCACAAGTCAGCGCAAGAGTTGAACAAGCGTATGAACAACCAAGCGCAGATGGGTGCTGAGGGTGTTGATCTTAACTTGGTGCTACTCGACATGGCGGATCGTCCAGAGCAGGCCTTCCAAGATTTGCTTAATTCCATTGAATGGCAGCTAGGCCCAACCTGGATTCTTTTCACGAAAGTTGATTTGAATTTCAACGTCGACACCAAAGCCGTGTATGAAAAATGCAAAGCTCTGTGCCCGAACGTGCAAAAGTCTTTTGTGATCAGCGCAAAAGACGGCACAAATATCCACGAGCTCACTGGCGCATTGGTTGATGCGGCCATTCCGGGACCACACTTGTTCCCAGATGGCTCAGCCTCGAACAAGAACGAGCGTTTCTTCGTCACAGAATATATTCGTGAGCAGGCCTTCCGCATTTTGAAAGAAGAGTTGCCGTACGAGCTCGCCGTTGTGGTTGATGAATACAAAGATATGAAAGAGCGTGAAGAAGATGGCGTGTTGAGCGCTCACGTTTCAGCCTCCATCCTCGTGAATCGTCCGTCTCAGCGTGCCATCGTTGTTGGTCGCGGCGGCAGTGTGATTAAAGATATCGGCACTCACGCTCGTCGCAAGATCGAAGCGATGGTGGGTGGTAAAGTGCATTTGAACCTGCACGTGAAAGTCTCGCCGAAGTGGTTCAGCAATAATTGGGTACTCGATGAACTCGGGTTGCCGCGCTCACAAACCAGTGCGCGTGTTTGGAGGTCTAAGTGAAACGTTCAGCTGTTGTATCTATTATTGGTCGTCCCAACGTAGGGAAGTCGACCATCTTTAACCGTCTCATGCGCCAGGCGAAGCTCGCCATGACCCATGACCAGCCGGGCGTCACGCGTGATCGCCACTACGGGATCATGGAGCTGCAAGAGGGCGACGGTGACGATCGCGAGATCATCTTGGTCGACACCGGTGGGTTCTATCCTCAAAAGATCGAAATCGATCCGAAGAAGAAGAACAACATCGATCCCTTCTTCAACATCATGGCGGACCATGCGCGTTTGGCGATTGAAGAAAGTGACTTGGTCTTGTTTGTCGTCGACGTTCGCGAAGGCCTAAGCCCTTACGATGAAGGCATTCGTGAATTCATTCGCATCCAGCAGAAACCCGTTTGGATTTTGGTGAATAAATTCGACACCGAAAAACAAGAGGGCGACGAAGTTGATTTCTACCGCCTAGATGTCGATTCCGACGACATGCTCTTGATTTCTGGTGAGCACAACCGTGGCCTGAACGATCTTCGCTTACGCTTGTGGAACTTCGCCGGCAAATTCGACAAAGTCGGAGCTGAGGATCCTGAGATTCTCCAGCGCGGCGTGAAGCCGGCCCACGATGTGGTGGCGTCCGTTGCGATTATCGGCGCACCCAATGCGGGTAAGTCGACGCTGTTGAATGCCCTGGTAGGCGCCCAGCGGGCCCTCGTGAGTGAGATCGCAGGCACGACCGTTGATCCAATCGAAGGCTACATTGATCTTTTCTTCGGCGAAGAGGCGGAAACTCTCAAGACCCAAGAAAACCAATTCCGCAAAGACGACGAAGAGCTCTATGCTGAAATGAAAGCTCAGGCCCTGCAGGGTGTGAACATTGAAATCGACCCCGACGCCGATGAGGTCGATGAGCGTGTTTATCTTGAGTACGGCCAGATGGCGCCGGAGCTCGGTTTGATTGCAGATAAATCGGAAGACAACAACACAACCTTCGAATCTGATGCCTCTGTCGCGGACTTCGATTTGGGCGAATATTTCAATGATGCCGCCATCGAAGCAGCTCTTGACTCTGGTGTTTCAGCGCAGGCTGACGTGGAGTTAGAAGAGGCCCGTCGCGGTACGACTGACGGATTCCGCTCTATTAAGTTGGTTGATACTGCGGGTATCCGCCGCTCGAAGAAAGTCGAAGGCTTTATCGAAGAGCAGTCGGTGTACCGCAGCCTTAGAGCGATCACGAGCTGTGACGTGGTGATCTTCATGGTGGACTCCACTTTGGGGATCACTCACCAAGACCGCCGCTTGCTTGATATTGCCATGGAGAAAGGGAAGTCACTCATCATCTGTTTGAACAAGATTGATTTGTTGCGCGATACTTTCAACAACGCCAAGAAAAAGAAAGAATGGCTCGAGGATTTGAAATTCAAGATTCCATGGCTCGGGTTTTGCCAATTGGTCACCATCTCCGCGAAACAAAACCGCAACCTGGGCTACTTGAAGAATGCCGTTCGTCACACGATTCAGGTTCGTCACCGGAAGGTTCCAACGGGCCAACTGAACAAGAGCATCGCGACTTTGGTCGATCGTCACCCCATTATGGTGAATCGTACAGGTGGTGTGCGCTTCCGCGTGAAGTACGCCTCGATGATCAAGTCGGCGCCTCCGACGTTCTTGCTGTTCACCAACAAGAGCCTGGGGATCCCGGAACATTACCGTCGCTACTTAGTGACAGGCCTGCGCCAGGATTTCAATTTGCTGAATACGCCAGTGCATTTGATTTTCCGGACGTCCTCGGATCTTGAGCGTCGGATGAAGAAGATTCAGGCGAAGAAAACTGCTAAGTAACCTTGAGGGCCTCTTCGGAGGCCCTTTTCTTTTGGACAAGATTACCAGGTAAAATTATAAGTCATCATGAGCGAGAGCGCCGCTCCGGTCAGATCGTCATACCCGTAAGTACTGGCCGAATCATTCGGGATCTGTTGATAATCGGCGGTAAATTTATCGAAGAAATTCACCTGGTGATAGAGCGCTTCAACACTGATGTAGCTCTTCTTGATCTCGATCGGGAATTCTAGACCACCGCCGACACCAAGGCCGATACCGCCGCCTTTCTGGTCCGGGATGGTTCGGCGCTCTACGAACTTATTCGTCTGGTACCAGTACTCCATGCGGGCGATGAAGTGGGGATTTGAGTAGGTGATGGCCGTGCCTAGGTCTGTGGTGTCCATGTAGTAACGGAACCCGACGAATGGCCGTAGAAAACTTGTTTCCACCGCACCGATAATTTCTGTGCGGTAGAGATTTGTTTTTGTATCGATGAACATGGTGTGCTTGGAGTACTCCATGCCGAGAATGATCGCGGTCTGGAAATTCAAAAAGAAAGCCACCGAGACGTTAAAGGTCGGTGGGTTATCAGTGTAGGCTGCTCCACGATTGCCGGTGAATGTTGTGAGCCCAAAGCCTACCATCGCTTGAAAAAAGCGGCCATAGCGATAGAAGCGTTCGTCTTCTAAAACCTGGGTGGCCTCGAGGTCTTCGTTGAAGTCGTTAAAGATATCGCCGTCGATGGTGAGATCATCGTCCATCATTTCATCAGTGGCATCTTGTGTGAAACCCGCTGTGGGGAGCACGAGGGCCAGCAGTAGCACCAAACGCAGCCAACGTGTCATAGGTAGAAGTGCACGGCAGCTTTAAGGAAATTGTTCCCAAGAGTCTCGAAGCTGCGACCGTTAGGTCCTTTGTTGTAGGAGACACCGAACTCAAAACTAAAGCCGATGCTTTCAATCCTCTCTAAATGGAACTCTGTGCCGAGGGTACCGTCAAACTGGTAACCCGAGCGTGATTTACCCTCGTCTTCGTACGATAAAGAAGCCAAAGTCCCGGCCATAAAAAAATTGAGTAGCTCTTCTTCAAAGATGACGCGGTAAACCTTAAGTCCCGCTCCATAAGTCGTCGTGTCCTCATTCGAACGGAATCCAAGAATCCCGCCCATGGCGAAATAACGATTTTGTTGGATTTTCATAGAGAGAGCAGGGATGTCATTCACCAGCTGATTGGTCAGACCTACGCCCATCCGCCCTGTTTTATTCATCGCCCATGCGTGTGTGGTCATGAGCGCCAAAGCTAGCCAAAGAATTTTAGACTTCATGAGTAAAGTCTATGGAATCTTTTGATCTTTGACAACGTTTCGGCCAACGCTTTACACTTCTCAGCGTATCAACACGCAAAGGAATGACCATGTCTGAAACTACGGCTAACCAGGCCACAGAAGCGACCCTCCAAGAAACTTTGGATAAAACCGATTTCGGTCATTGGATGTACGAACACCGTAAGTCTTTCATCGCTGCCGTTGTGGTGGCGTTCGTAGGGGCATCGGGTGTTTTGCTTTTCAAGCAGTACCAACACAAAAAAGCGCAAGAGCGCTCAGCTGAAGTTCATCAATTTGAGACCACTGTTGCCGCTGAGTTGCGCGCAGGTAAGCTCACTCCTGCGGAGTTCGATGCCAAGTACAAGGCGTTGCCTTCTGAGTTGAAGGCCAGTCCTTCCATGTTGCCGACGGCACTGCAGACTGCTGTTTACCTTGACGGTAAAGGTGAGTCAGCGATGGCAGAAGGTGTTTTGAAAGACGTTGTGACGGCTATCGGGGCAAAGTCTCCATTGTATGTTTTGGTGGCCCATTCTTATGCTGCACTTGCTGAGAAAAATGGCAAAGCTGATGAAGCGATCAAAACTCTCGAAGCCTATATTGCTGAGGGGCACAAAGTTATGCTGACTAAGGCATACTTGGATCTTGGTCGCCTCTACTTGGCCAAAAACGATACTGCGAAAGCAAAAACCAACTTCGATTACATCATCGCGAATTACCCTAACGATGAATTGGCGAAGATGGCACGTATGTACTTGCAGCAAGTCCCAGCGGCTCAGTAATGCGCTTTTTCGTTTTCTTCGGTCTGTTGCTAGCGGGATGCTCTCAGCTTAAGAGCGTCCACGCGCCTGTGCGTGAGAAGAATTTCTTTCATGTTCGATGGGCGAAGAATCTCGATTTTAATTATATGCCTGGCAATCTTCCCATGACCTATGGGGGAGTGACCTCTTCGCAAGATGTGCTCTATGTTGGCGCACTTGATGGCTCATTCCGTGCGGTCGACGAAGAGAATGGTCGCGAGCTCTGGCGCTTCACAGAAAATAAATCCATCGCGGCCCCTGCACTTGTTTATGGTGAGGAAGTCTATTACGGCACGCAAGGTGGCCGCTTGGTTGTTCGGAAGGCCGTCAGTGGTGAGCTGAAATATGCGATTGATTTGGGAGCTCCGATTGAGTCGGCGCCCGTGATTCACGAAGGTCGCTTGATCATCTATCTGCGTGGTCATCAAATCGTCTGTCTTGATTCCGCTACGGGTAAAGTCATTTGGAACTATCGTCGTGCAGTCCCCGTCACCGTGACTTTGCAACGCACGACACGTCCGCTCGTGATCGGAAATAAGATCATCGTCGGTTTTGCTGATGGTTTCGCTGGAGCACTTTCTTTGCAAGAAGGAACATTGCTATGGGAACAGAAGCTGGTCGACACTCAAAAATTCGTTGATATTGATTTGAATCCCGTGCTCGTGGACAATCTGATTGTGACAGGCTCGCCCTCAGGCCAGCTTCGAGCGCTTGATCCACAGGATGGCTCTATCCGGCGTCAATACGATATCGGTGCCCTTTCCAGTCCGTTGGTGCGTAGTCAGACCCTGGTGTTTGGGACCGCCCATGGTGAAGTCGTCTTCCTCGGCGTTGACGGTAAAGTGATGAAAGAATCTCGTATTAGCAAAGATGCAGTTAACCAGCTCTGGTGGTGGAAAGACCATATTGTGGCCTCTACCTTTGGCGGCGAATTGTTGGCCGTGGACCCTCTCACCCTGAAAGTGATAGCCAAGTTCCCCCTCGGTCACGGACAGTCAGCGATCTTTGGCGATGCGGCCCAGGATTCTCAAGGACTTGGGCTACTCACAACCCGCAGCCGTTTGTTCTTTTTTGAGTAGCCTTAAACGGCTTTAATGCTTACAAATCATGTCTTTATTTCAGGCAACTTAACCTTCTCTTGCGAACGTTGTAGCGTCTGATACAAAGGCTCTCTTTCCAAGGAAGTATTGAGAATGAAAACACTCGCATTGGCCCTCGCTCTTGTCGTCTCAAGCGCCGCATTTGCTGCGAAAATCGAAGAAGAATTATTCGTCATGGGTTCACAGCCCGCACTTCTGAAAGAACTCGTGGGGCATGCGGACATCACCGTGGATCACTTGGACTCTCATGGTTTCGAAGTTTACGGTCCAGCTGGTCTCGGGGAATTCCTCTCTCAGCGCGGAGTCGCTTTCTACGACCTGAAAGATGTTCGCAAGAACATTGATTGGACCAACTATCCAACCTACGAACAGATCAAAGCGAAGCTCGAGGAGTTCGCAGCCAAATACCCTCAGATCGTTCGCCTCACAAGCATTGGCAAAACCGTCAAAGGTCGTGAGCTTCTCGTCTTGAAGATTTCAGACAACGTCGCCGTTGATGAAGTTGAGCCGGAGTTCAAATATATCTCAAGTATGCACGGTGATGAAATCACCGGTCGCGAACTTACCATCCGTTTAGTTGATGAGATGTTGCAAAAGTACGGTTCTGATGCGGCCATCACTGACCTCATCAACAACACCGAAATTTTTGTCATGCCGTCGATGAACCCGGATGGTTCAGAGCTTCGTCAGCGTGCCAATGCTGCTGGCCAAGACTTGAACCGTAACTTCCCAGAAGCGGTTCGTAATGAACCGAACAACAGTGCGAATCGTCAGCCAGAAACCCAAGCGATTATGGCATTCCAAGCCTCGCGTAATTTCTCTCTCTCTGCGAACTTCCACGGTGGAGCTATCGTAGCGAACTACCCGTGGGACGCGAAATACGATCGTCACCCATTCGATGGTTTGTTGCAGGAGCTTTCTCTCGAGTACGCTAACCTGAACCCAGAGATGCGCTCATCGACGGAGTTCAACCGCGGCATCACCAATGGTGCTGACTGGTACGTGCTCTACGGTGGCATGCAGGACTGGAGCTACATCTGGCACAACGATCTTCAGATCACAGTCGAGCTGTCGGATGCCAAGTGGCCTAATTACAAAGACATTCCTGGTTTCTACACCAGCAACCGCAACTCTATGATTCGTTACATGGAACTTGTGCACCAAGGTGCTGGTATCCAGCTCGCGAACCGCAAAGCGACTGGCAAAGTAGAAGTGTTGAACGCTCAAGGCGCCTCTCTCGGTACTTACGGCTTTCAGCGTGGTGAGTTTTATAAGGTGCTTCCCCCTGGTGCTTACACCTTCAAAGTCGAAGCTGGTGGGGCACGCAGAAGCATCAATGTGACAGTGGATGCGGATGTCGCGACAAACGGAAATTACACTTCTCTCTAAGATTCTCTAAGGGCCCTACGGGGCCCTTACTTTTTTAACCCAACAATAATCTTGAAATGAGCAGCTTCAACGGGAGTGACGGATAGACGATTGCCTTTTCTCAAGAGGAGGAGGCCATCGAGACCGGCCGTCTGTTTGAGCATGTCCAAAGTGACGATGCGCGGGAATTTCTCCACGAATTTCACTTCCACCAAACTCCAGCGCGGGTCCTCTTTCTTTGATCCCGGATCGTAATACTCGGACTTGGCCAGGAACTGGGTTGGGTCTGGGTAGGCCTCTTTACTGACTTCCATGATTCCCACGACACCGATCTCTTTAGCATTCGAGTGATAAAACAGCACCTTATCTCCCAGCTTCATCTCACGCATGAAGTTGCGGGCCTGATAGTTTCTCACACCATTCCAGGGTTCTATGCCTTTCTTTTGTAGATCATCGATAGAGAAGACGTCGGGCTCAGATTTCATCATCCAGTATTTCATCCCCGTATTGTGAAACGTTTTTCTCCGGTAATCAAGATTTCCCCTCTGATGCCGAAGGGTTTTTACCAGTTTCGCTACTTCCCAAGGATGGTGTCGCGTGAAATCTATTTTTGTATCAAGCCTCGCATGCAGTTTTCTTATTGTGGGCTGTGCTCATAAGGCCAACCCGAAATCACTCCCAGGAAACTGGAAGGTGGATGAGCGAGCGCTTAGCACCGGGATGCCCAATTACCCTTTGAGCGAAGAAGTCTTCGCTCGCGCGCAAAAAGTGCAAGAGCGTGCTCCGGCATCAAGCGATCAAGAGCTGGCCGAAGAAATTGAGAAAGCCGAACATAAACCTTCGTTGCGTCGTCTCTACTTCCGCGCGCTCTATCAGCAATGGCAAGATGTGGCCCACGCTGCTAGCGGTGAAGCTAATCTGAAGAGCTGCCCACAGTATCATCACGATAAGACTGTTATGGATGAGGGGAAATCCGAGACGAATTCATTCGTCGTTGGAGCAAAACCTGCAGCAGAACATTTGCCTTATTACCCCGAATGGGCACTCAACGTAAAAACGGCAACCGGTGCTCGTCCCGTTTGGACGGCCGGTGGAAAAAAACTCGTTTCGCGGGCACTCAAATCACATGCTGTGAAACTGAACCGCGAGTTGAAAGTTCTCTGCGAAGAAGGCACCAGCGATTCTTACTTCCGTTTAGAAAATATGGTGACTTACATTGCGGACAAGCCTGAGTTTCAACAGCAAGAGGGTTTGCGTGCCTTGTTGAAGATTCCGGTCTTCTCGACCATGTTGCTGGTGAAATCAGTTCAGGGCGGTCCTCAGGTGCGTTTTAGCCGCCACGACGAGGAACTGCTGCGCGAAGTTAAGGGTTTCCAACTTCAACGTTATATTGTTGAATTGAAGAAACAGCGACAGCAGCTGGTCACCGGTTCTCTCTAGGAGAGTTTATGAAGTATCCTGCTTTGGCGATTCTTGTATTGCTTGCTACTGCAGGATGCGGCAAGGTTGATGTTAAGCTTGGCTCGGACACGATTCAATCAAGAACCTTCAGTGCCGCCACCGTGGACGTCAGTGCAGCCTTGAAAGCGGAACTCAGTAGCTTGTGTTTCATCTTGAATGACAAAGAGCTCTCTTTAAGAACAAATTTCGTCAATTCCTCAGGTCGCTTCAATTACAACATCGCTCAAAGTAACTGCGGTGCTGAGGAAGTGACCTCGCAGGTTCGCGCCAGTGTCATTCTGGTGAATGGCGTTATTCAATACAATAAATTGTCGGGTGACTACTTCAACTCACAGGTTGAAACGCGCTCGACGGGCGTGATCTCTGCGCTTTGTGCTGATATTGATGGACTCAAACAGCCACTCATCAGTGGTAACGTGGCCATGCGCTATGAAGTGACCCGCGGAAGTGCCTGTGCAAATGATACCAATATCCGTTGTGTCACGATTGAGACGGCCCTCAAGCAAACGGATGGTCAGTTTCTTGTCTCAAAAGTAGATAAGTTCCAAGTGGACACGTCAGCAGGTCTCATGACCGGCAATGTGGTTCGTCACGAGCATTGGAACTATGCTCTTTGTAGTGAGAACGCGAAACTCATCAACGTCGCCACATTTACTGGAATCACAAACTAATTACTGGCAGGCCCAGAACAACTGCACCACACCTGCGGCCGTACCGTCGCGCTGGGTGATTTTCTGGCAGTAGGTTTTGCTAAAACCGGTGGGAATCGCCACGGCTTCTTTCGGGCATGGAGTCTCTTCGAGTCCATCATGGTATTGCGAAAGACCAGACTCGGGGGCCGCTGAGAAAGTCCATTCACCTTGGGGTGTCGTCGTCAGAAGAGCGTAGAGGTCTTCGCTCTCCACCAGCGCTACGAGGTTTTCACCTTCGACGTAAATCGGCTTCTCACCCAAGGGAACATAGAAAGTCTTCTGGGACTTATCCAGGTGATGCCAAACCACTTGTTGGAGAAAGATGGCTTCGCCCAACTTGAGGCTGAACCCGGCAGCGCCTTTGGAGAAAATCGCATGGCCGTCTTTAATGCCTTTTAAAAAGGCACGTGCACGCAGCATGGTTTCCGTAGGATCCTTGCTGCGATGCTGGGGGCAGGAAGAAGTGTGGAGCACAGGAGCCAAAGTCGTGGCAATTGTCGGACGAGCATAAAATTCTGAAGGCCAGCCCCGCTTATTCGTCACTAGGGCCAGTTCTTTGGGGTAGAGCGCTCGTCCCTTATCAGTCGTTAACCAACGCTCAGCAAGGCGTTTCCACTGGTCAAGCAATCTACCCATTTCTGGGTCACATTCCGAGTTCTCTGGGCAGCCCTTGTTGGTATGAGAGAGAACTTCTAGCTGTTCAAGCGGGGAGAGGGAGGGCTTATTCGCATAAACGCAGAGCGGGGCCAGGACGAGGCCTAGAGAAATGAGCTTTATGGCTTTGCGGTGTAATATGTCCATGTTATAACCGAGGGTAATACTTTAGACATCGTAAACCGGTTATGGGTCACGTCCCAAGGAGAATTCCATGAAGAAGCTCAAAAAATCTAAGGCACCAAAAAAAGCCAAGAAGAACAAAAAAAGCGGCCTTAAGCTCAAGCGTTTGGCGCGTAAAAGAAAGCTTTTGAAGAACCACAATAGCTAATCCTAGAGCGGCTTTTAGCCGTTTCTTTGATCGTCGTTTTAATTAAAAAAGAAGGCCCCGTTTGAGGGCCTTTTTTTATGTTTTTGATTGAAGGCTTGTCAAAAAACCGACGCACCGACGACACAATATGTAGTTGCGCACAACGAGCTTTGACGCTTTAATCTTTAATATAAGTTCTATCTTCGCTCTTCGAACGAATGATAAAACACCACACATTTTCAAGGAGCGAGAGTGTGAAAATCAAACGCGTATTTACCCAGGAAGGGAAGAGTCCTTACTACGGACTCACATTCGAAAACCGTACATCTGAGATCCGCGAGATCGACGGCAAAAAAAGAAGTGCCGCCGCGATCACCGTGCCCAGTTTTTGGTCACAAGTCGCCGCTGATATCATTGCGCAGAAATACTGCCGCCGCACCGGTGTGCCACAGCTGAACGAAAAGGGCGAGGCCATCCTCGATGAGCATGGCCGTCCACTCCTAGGCGCTGAAACCGATTCCCGGCAAGTCTTCAATCGCCTCGCGCTCTGCTGGAAAGAGTGGGGAGAAAAATACGATTACTTCGATAGCGCAAAAGACGCTCAGACTTTTTACGACGAATTGTGTTTTATGCTCGCCAATCAAATGGCCGCGCCGAACTCACCGCAATGGTTTAACACTGGCCTGCATTCTGCTTACGGAATCAAAGGCGATCCGCAAGGTCATTGGTTTGTGGATGCAAAAACCGCTAAAGTCGCGCGTTCAACCAGTGCCTACGAACGTCCCCAACCACACGCCTGCTTTATCCAAAGTATCAAAGATGATTTAGTGAATGAGGGCGGCATCATGGACCTGTGGGCCCGTGAAGGTCGCCTCTTTAAATATGGCTCAGGCACTGGCACGAATTTTTCAAATCTACGCGGATCAGGTGAGCGTCTCTCCGGCGGCGGAACATCTTCCGGTTTGATGAGTTTCTTGAAAATCGGCGATGCAGCTGCGGGTGCGATTAAGTCTGGCGGCACCACTCGTCGTGCAGCGAAAATGGTGTGCCTCGATCTGGATCATCCGGATATTGAAGATTTCATTCTCTGGAAAGTGAAAGAAGAGCGCAAAGTGGCTTCGCTTGTGACGGGCTCAAAAATTGTGAAGAAGCATATCGATGCCATCTTTACTGCAGCTCAAAGCGGGACCTCACCAAAGACCAATGAAAAACTGCGTGCAGTCATCAAGGCCGCGAGCCTTGATTCCGTTCCGATGAACTATGTGAACCGCTGCCTTGAACTCGTAAAGCAGGGTTATAAGCATATGGAGTTCGAAGTCTACGATACGGACTGGAACTCAGAGGCCTACGCTACAGTCGCGGGACAAAATTCAAATAACTCTGTTCGTGTGCCGAATAAATTTTTCCAATTGCTTGAGACGGATGGGGATTGGGAGCTGATTGCCCGCACGACCGGAAAACCGATCAGAAAACTTAAAGCTCGCGATCTATGGGCCAAGATCACCGACGCCGCTTGGCAGTCGGCCGATCCAGGTTTGCAATTTGATGACACCATCAACGAGTGGCACACGTGCCCCAAAGATGGCCGCATCAATGCCTCGAACCCGTGCAGTGAGTATATGTTCCTCGACGACACCGCCTGCAATTTGGCGTCTTTGAATTTGATTAAATTCTTGGATGCACCCACGGGCATGTTTGATGTCGCGCGCTTTGAGCACGCCTGTGAGTTGTGGACAGTGGTTTTGGAGATTTCTGTGTTGATGGCACAGTTTCCATCAAAAGAAATTGCTGAACGTTCGTTTGCGTATCGCACCCTCGGCCTTGGATACGCCAATATTGGCGCCACACTTATGCAGATGGGGCTGGCCTACGACTCAGAAACGGGTCGCCAGTTCACGGCCGCCGTCACAGCACTCATGGGAGGCGTGGCCTATAAGACCTCGGCCTTGATGGCGAAAGAGCATGGCCCGTTCCCGGCCTATTCAAGTAATCGTTTGGACATGCTCCGAGTGATTCGCAATCACCGTCGCGCGGCCCATGATGAAAAAGGCTTCGAGGGCCTCACGGTTCTGCCACAGCCGTTGAAAACGAAAACGGTAGATAAGACATTGGCCGCAGCGGCGAAGAAAGCCTGGGATGATGCACTCACACTAGGCGAAAAACACGGCTACCGGAATGCGCAGACGACAGTGATTGCTCCGACGGGAACCATTGGTCTCGTCATGGATTGTGATACCACCGGTATCGAGCCGGATTTTGCCATGGTGAAATTCAAAAAACTCGCCGGAGGTGGTTACTTCAAAATCATCAACCAGTCCGTGCCAACGGGTCTTAAGACGTTAGGTTATAAGCCTAAGCAGATCGAACAGATCATTAACTATGCCGTTGGTTACGGAACGCTTGAGGGCGCCCCGGTGATCAATCCAGCAACTCTCAAAGCGAAAGGCTTCACGGACGAGAAACTCAAGATTGTCGAGTCAGCACTTTTGAGTGCCTTTGATGTGACCTTTGCGTTTAACCGTCATGCGCTCGGTGATGACTTCATCCGCGAGACACTGAAAATCACGGAGAGTACGTACTCCGCCGCAGATTTCAACCTCCTCAAAGAATTGGGTTTCGCAGAAAAAGATATCCGCGCTTTGAATGATTACGTCTGCGGTACCATGACCGTCGAGGGTGCTCCTGGTCTTAAAGAGGAACACTTGCCCGTGTTTGATTGCGCCAATAAGTGCGGTCGCATCGGTCAACGTTTGATCTCTACCGAAGGGCACATCCGTATGATGGCGGCCGCTCAGCCGTTCTTATCGGGCGCCATTTCAAAGACCATCAACATGGCCTTCGAAGCAACGTTGGAAGATGTGGCCGCGGCCTACAAACTTTCCTGGGAACTCGGCACGAAGGCCAACGCCCTTTACCGTGATGGCTCAAAACTTTCTCAGCCGCTCAATGCACAGGCCTTCGAAGAACTCTCTTTGGATTACGGCGATCTTTCTCAGACGGAAAAGATTGAGCAAGTGGCGCAAAAAGTTGTCGAGCGCATCATCTACAAACAAGTTTCTGAAAAACGTGCACTCCCGAACCGGCGCACCGGCTACACGCAAAAAGCCAATGTGGGTGGACATAAGATTTACCTGCGAACCGGTGATTATCAGGACGGGACGCTGGGTGAAATTTTCATCGACATGCACAAAGAAGGCGCCGCTTACCGCTCGCTGATGAACTGCTTTTCAATTGCTATCTCCCTGGGGCTTCAGTACGGCGTGCCGTTGGAAGAACTGGTGGAGGCGTTTACTTTCACGAAGTTCGAGCCGAATGGAGTCGTTGTGGGCCACGACAATATCAAGATGGCGACTTCCGTGATTGATTATGTTTTCCGTGATCTCGCGATGAAGTACTTGGGGAGGCATGATTTGGTTCATATCAAGCCCGACGATCTTCGCCCGGGACGCATCAGTGGAGAGACCAGTGGGGAAGAGCCCTTGCTCGCCATGATGGATGAAAAACATCACCCGGATGGACAAGTGAGCGTAGAAAAAGTATTTACTCGTGAGTCTGATGCCGGACTTATGAGCCAGATGAAAAAACGTCAAGATGCCAAGTTGAAAGGCTACGAAGGCGAAGCGTGTCCAGAATGTCAGAGCTTCACCATGCTACGAAACGGAGCATGTATGAAGTGTGACAGTTGCGGCGCCACCACCGGCTGTTCCTAATCCTGCACCAGGTTTCCCTTTTTTTCGAGTGACATCGGAAGAAACCTGACACACACACGGGGCCCCCGCATGGGGGCCTCACTTATAAAAAACGATGCTAAAAGATTTGCCACCACCACCGATCGGAAGAGGAACTTGCCCAGGCTGCTATCGCCCGGCCAATGCCTGTTTGTGTGAGCATCTTGTGACATTGCCTACGCGCACGCGATTTGTGCTGCTCATGCATTCCATGGAATTCAAGCGTGAGAAGGCCGCCACAGGAAAACTCTCACACGCCTGTTTGCCCAATTCCGAGATTATATGGGAGGAGAATTTCACCGAGAACAAACGAGTGAATGCAATCCTCGCAGATCCAAACAACTACGTCGTTTTGCTGTACCCAGGTGATCATGCCTTGAATGTCTCGAAGGGCGAGTTTTTGCCAGAGGCCCTGGGCGAAAGACAGTTGGTGGTCTTGCTGTTAGATGGCACGTGGGCCTGTGCGAAGAAAATGCTGAAGCTTTCCACGAATCTTCATCATCTTCCGCGTCTAATGTTCACACCTACAGCGCAAAGTCAGTTTCACATCAAGCAACAGCCTGATCCGATGTGCTTATCGACCATTGAATCCATTATGCAGTTCTTGCAGGCCCTGACCGAACACGGGTTAGAAGAGAAAGGTGAGTGGCAGGGTTTGATGAAACCGTTCATGGCCATGCAGCAGTATCAGATCGATGCGAGTCTTGATCCCAGTCGAAAAAGCTATCGCGCGGGCACGTATAGCAAGCCCGAAGATCGGGTGCCGTTACGTGTGAACAATCGTAAGTTATTCTTCTAACGAAGCTTCGACTTCAGCTTCTTCTTCGCTTCCGCTCGTTTCTGAGCATTTTCAAAGCGACGGGTCTCATCCGGTGTTTGCGGCACAAGCTTAGGCACTTCACTTGGTTTCCCTAAATCATCCAGTGCCACAAAGGTCAGATAGGCCTTGGTGGTGGTTCGGCGTTCAGCGGTAAGAGGGTTCTCTGAGACAACTTTCACGCCGATGATCATCGATGTGGATCCGACGTAGTTCATCGAAGCAAGGATGTGCACGTGGTGTCCCATCTTCACCGGAGCGATGAAGTCAATGTCACTGATATGAGCGGTGACGACGGGGCGTTGAGCGTGACGAGCGGCCACCATCGCTGCTGCGATATCAATCCAACTCATGACAACACCCCCGAACACCGTGCCCTGTGGGTTGGTGTGGTTGGGCATGACCATCTCACGCATCTCGACCGCACTTTCAGAGGGAGTCTTTTCTCTTCGCATGATGGATCCTTATTCGCAGTACAAGTGGTGATTCCAGCGGTATCCCTGGATAAAGGCATTGTATCCAACCGCTGCCGTTCCGCCACCACTAGAGTTCGTGCCGCCATCGCTTGAGGAATCGACGATGCCGTAGACAGTGGTCCCTTGGGAGAGATTCGATGCGGGTTCCGCAGCGTAGTCACCGAAGGCGCCCCCGCGGCGAGTGCTGCCGTTTTCACAAACTTCCCGGCCGATGGCGGCGAGCTTTGCGTTGACGGTTGTGGTCACGAGGGGCTCGCCACTTTGAGCGCTGAAATCCGCTTCCACCAACGGACTGACATCAAGGTGATCGCCCGTTCCTTCGTTAGACACGAACCGGTTCATGTAGACACTTAGGTTAGAACCGGCCGGGAGCTTACAGGTATAGTTCGTGCGACCTCCTGTACCATCGGGGCCATCGCTCACCGCAAAACCCGAGCAGCATGTGGCCGCGTCTTTGGTGGTTTTATTCAGTGGCGTACAGCATTTGAAGTCGTGTTGCGAGAAGATCGCTCCGTTGGCGAGACCGAAGAAGTTAGTGCGTCTTTCCCCTGCAGCGGTGAACGAGAAGGTGTCGGCGTTGAAGCTCCCACGATTGATTTCGGCGTCGGTGACGGCGTAGAGGTCTGGGACCAAGCGTTCCGCGTTGTTGTTACACAGAATTTTCGGGTAAGTGATCTGCGGGATACCCGCAAGTTCCATCTTTCCTAATATGTCGAGATAGTGGACGTCCGAGCACGAGTTCTTCGCAAGTGGTCGGGCGAGGTTTCCGATGCCCGGTGGGATGAAGCTCAGTTTCGCTCCGTATCTTCCAGATTGCGTGGGTGTAATCGTGTCATAGAAAGTGGCGTCGGCGGTATTGATATTGAGCTTCATGATTCTTGTCGCCGAGTTGTACTGGTAGCAACAACCGGTTCCCGAAACACAAGTGCCGTTCACGGTCGGGCCCGTGACGCTCGAAAGATCGGAGGCGACGCATGATCTCGTAGACAAGACGTTAGAGGAATTGCGCCGTTGCATCTCTACCGTGATTGTGGAGTCACCCATGTAGCTCGGAATCGCGATGGTGATGTTTTTGCGTCCAGTGGTCACTGAGAAATCCATCATCGTCTCGAGGTCGGTGTCTGCGCTGACGGGCGAGAAGAAGGCAAAGAAGTTTACTGGTGCTCCCGTCCAAGCGATCTCACCAGGCAAGGTCGACAGCTGCGCCTGAAACGCAGCGGAGTAGGGATTCAGCGCGGCCGGTTGGTATTCTTTTGTTGTGCAACTCGTGTCGCCGACGGTGCCTTGCGGAATGGTGAGCTGGGCACAGTTGCCCGTTTGGCCACTAATGTCGGTGCAGTACTTGCCGTAGTCTGCATCGATGCGGGCCTGGGAGATACCCCAGCTAGACTGAGGTGTCACGGTAGTCGCCAATGGCGTGATGTAGTTTAGGCAGCGGAAATTCGACACGTCGATGCGGAAGCGATCGCGCTTCGTCCAATCAGTTGTGCCGTCATCAAATTTACGAACCCAGCCACCGCCGCAGCAAGTTTTGGCGTTGGCCTGGTTGAGCGTCTTCCACTGATCCTGAGTCATCACACTTGCCGTGTTGGTCGAGATGGCTCCCGAGTAGGTGCGCGTGACGAGGTTACCTGCACCGTCGCCGTCGGACGCTGACAAGACAGGACGCGTGGATCCTCCGAAATCGCGGATGTGCGTGAAGCGCTCGTAGCGGTTCACGTTCGTCGGATCCGTGAGGCCTGTCGCCATGGGGTTGAGGCTAGCCGTCACACTCGCGTCAGTCATTCTGCCACTGGGCTCTTGCGCCGAGTAGGTGGTAATGTCTTTGCCGACTTCGCGGCAGCAGACGTTCTTCGTGATGTCGTAGTTCTCGAACTCCGGATCAGAGATGAAAGGCTTGGGTGTGCCCTGTCCACACACTAAATATTGTTCGTAATACTCACGGTTCGCGGCGTTCCCGAAGTAACTGCTGTTGAAGTACTGCACTTGCTCTGCGTGGTACTTGTTAGGTGAACAGTCGAGGTCGCTGTGACAGGCAGTGCCTGGTTTTCGAAGGCAGGCATCTCGGGTGAGACCCGGAAGAACAGCAACCGCCATGTTGAGAGGCTTACCTTCGATCAACTTGAAGGGAGAGACGTTTTGCAATTGATCTGCAGTCATCAATGCTGTGATCGTGCCGTTGCGAAGTGTCTCGAGGCCACAGGAGTTCTGCTCCAGGGCGCGGCGACTCCACGATGTTTGGTTTGCAACGGTGACCGTGTCGCTGAAACTGGTTGATTGATGGAGGTAGTTTCCGTCATCGCCGAAGACCGGACAGCTCGCGACCTTTGCAATCCCCATGGTGTGATAATTGGCCGGGCATGAGGCTATCTGGTTGGTGTAATCAGTGCGTGAAAATTCATCCAAGGCCTGGTGCTGATTGAACGGACTCCATTGGGTGGTGACATCGGCCGGCAGAGGAAGGCGTTTGCCTGGGCGACACAGGCCGACTTTGCCATTGGCGCCAGCATCAATCGCCGTCACGTTGGTGTTCAAGGTTGAGCGCACGGTACTGTCGCTGATGCCAGAGAGTGAACTCACGGGAGTGGGGTACTTGTTATGCAAGTAATCCAAGGGGCGACCCAATTGATTGGTGTCGCGACCGTAGAGGTGGTTGTTGGTGACCGGGATCTCTTCGAGCGGTCTTGCGAAGCGCGCGATTTCTTTATTGAAGACGTTGAGCTGAGTCGCAGTTCCAGGAATCGTATTGTTGGTTGAGTCCACATCGGCACACCAGAAGTTTGGTGCACAGGTAAGCAGCTTTCTCTTTTCTAATTCGGTGGCTGAAATATTTCCCGCATCCGTGCGACAGATCGAGCCGGCACCACGATAAACACAGCGTTTAGTTGAACCATTAGGGAGTATCCCCTGTGCGAGAATGCCTTCGATAGATTTAGGCTCATCCCCGGTAACCATGGCGCGCTCCTTCGCCGTGTCGCCGTAAAAGCCAGGCCAGTACGTTTTAAGCTGTGTCACATCGGCACAGACATACTCCCACCCAAGTTTCGTTACGCAGTCTGTATCTACGTTACAGGCGTGATACGCCTGGCAGTTACCAGCTTCGTTTTGGCTCGGATGGTTTTGCACATATTCAGGATGAAAATCTTGCAAGGCGGCCGTCGCTTGACCTTCATAGTCCTGCACAGAAACGACATGGTTGTTGTCCTCAGCGAGATCACCGAAAGGAGCATTGATGGCGAGGAATAGTTTTTTTGAGGTACTGCGAACGATCCGGCCCTTACCAACCGCAAACCAAGTGACACCATCAAAAGAACCAATCAAGGCCCCTTTGTTAAAGCCAAACCAGTCACGCTGGTAGCCGTTGATCCACATAGCAGCTTGAGTTTTCAAACGAGCGAGACGCTGAGGACCGATGTTGGCATCGGTCGCCGTGGTGGCCCCAACGACAGGTTGCGAGAACGGCAGCATTGTGGGTGGCACCCAGCAGGCGCGGCCAAAGATAGTATCTTCGTAGTTTCCAAGTGTGGTGTTGTTATCCCATCCATCACGAGATGTTGAGTGACCCACGCTCTGCAAACCAACGCCTTGGCCCGAACTCGGGTTGGCGCTGAAGCTTGCAAACCAACTGTCTTTCGCGCAGGTCGGGCAAGGAGTGTAAAAGCCTGAGCGCGTCGCGATCAAGTAAACCTTATCGAGTTCGAGATCAACGACTTTTGCCGGAATGGCCCCGGTGAGTTCAACGTTCAATTCACCCAAGATCGAGTTCATGTTGAACTGGCCGTTAGACGGTTGAGTTTTTTCTGGATCTGAATAGCTGAAAGCCTGGCCCTCTTGTTTCGTGGTGCTTGGAGGATTCTTGGCGGGATCCACTTCGTCGCCGGCAGTATTGAAGAAACGATGAGGGATGGCCCGTGAGTTCACCGCCACATCAAGATTTTGGAATGGAGTCTCCACGCCAGATTCGTCCAATGATGTGCAGGCAAACTGAATCGGCTGGAGGCTCGAGTTCTGCGCTAAGACCTGGTAGTCGTATTTTGGGCAGTTGGCGAGTTGCAACTCAAGGGTGTTTTGAGCGGCGGCGCAACCACAGTTCGCATAGAGGCGACCAAGAACGTTGCGCCAGTGGTAGGCGTTGGTGGTCGTGGAGGTATTGCATTTGGTTTGATCGTAGCTCGCCGATGAATTATAGGGCGCGAGATGAAACGGGTTCGCTAGCGATTTCGCTTTGAGCTCTTGGATACACGCGTAGTCTTTTTGCATCTCAAGCAAGCGAGTGGCTGCGGCGGCTTCTGCCTCGGTCTGTGTACCTGTTCCTGGTACTGGCTGAGCCTGGGCCGTACCACAGATGTAATAGAACTGAGGGTAGCGCAAGAAGGCCAGAGGGTTTGAGAGCTTCTCTTGCTCAGCACTCAAGAAGGCACTTGAGGTAAGTACTGAGCCGGTAACTTCAGAACGTACAGAGCCGTCGTTGACGCATTGGTTTTGCAAACAGCAGTCAAAGCCCAAAGCGGAGCAACCACTACTGGTGCACGTGCCACTGATGTTAGGAGCATTGCCTGGCTTGAGTTGCAAGGTGAGGAGCCCAAGGTCGAGTTCTGTTGGCTTCACTTGCACCATCCGTGCGTTCGCACTGTCGACGGTGAAGAGTTTGAAGTTGCTAGATTGAATCTGCGTGACACAACTTGCACACGCACTTTCAAGATTGAAGCTGATGCGCGATTGAATGGAGGAGTAGGTGATGTACTCAGTTGCTGAATCGTTGGTGTACTGAACTTTGTCCAAATTACAAACACTCTGGCCTGCTGCTGTGTTGGCAAAATCTACACGCAGATAAATCGTTTTCGTCTTCGTCGTCACGTTGTTGACTGACAATGGAACTGCCCGCAAGCGCAGGTAGCGCCGATCCGTGACGGGAACGCTTGTGCCAAGATCCACTTCTAGGCAGTAAGAGGCTTGCGGAGCGTTTTGGCGGAGCAAGTAATTCTCAATGCGACGACCGCGCACGTAGGTGTTTTCAATGTTGTCGCGGTAAACAGAAAGTACAGTGTTGGAAGTGAGACTTTGATACCAAGCGAGATCGACATCCGATGTGCTGGTGATGACTCCATCATCACCGTCAGTGTCCTGAGCTTCATCAGCAATACCCGCCGTTCTCACCTCTTGCTTGGGCAAGCAGCCTGCTAGCGTGATTATGAGAAGCAAAACGAGGAAACGCATCATGCTCTAAAAAACCTCTCTCTATCGTCTTAACGGTAGATACAAGTCACTGATTTATTTTAACTCTAGGGCGCCGCCACGGGGGAGAAACTTGCCCTGTCTTTCTCTCTGTGGGCAAGCCCTTGAAATGAGCTTCCAGAGAGAATCTTAGCCTGGAAGGTGGGGGTAATTATAGAGGAAAAACTGCCTCTAAAATGCGGCAAATCTGACCGTTTTGCTTAGAACTGAAATGAGCCTGCTGGGAAGAGGCGAGAGCTTAGGCTTGTACCTCCCAGGGTCGAGACAGCAGAGCTGGCGCCACCAAGCCCCCAACGCTGATTGAAGGCCGTGGGCCCTGAGCCATAACCGCAAGTGGCACATTGATAATACTGCCCGTAACCGCCAAACGTTTTACCATTGGCGATCACGAAGTCTGACATGCTCAATGAGATCGGTTGGCTATAGGGCATGGGTCGATAGGGAGACTGTGGCCAACGATAAACCTGCGGTTGGGTCGCTTGCATCCGATTTTGAATGTACTGGTTGGCGATATCGTTGGCGACACCAAGTAAGGCATCTTTAAGGATTGGATCAGAGGTGCGCGAAGGAGCTTCCGTTCCAGGAGTGACAGGTGTGCCACGATACTCAGTGACCGCATCCGAACCTGAGCTTGCTCCACGGCCATGAGCGATCTCACACAAAATGGCATACTCGTCTTGCTGTCCTGGAGGGCAATCACGGTTTTTGTCGAAGACCGTATTACTTTCTAAGCCTTCATGAACAAAGCTCAGTGACTGAGCACCTAATTCTAGAATAGGAGCGAAGGCCGATTCAGATGGTGTGGTCGAGCAATAGGGAAGTGCTTCATGGGTGCGCATTTTGAATTGCTGAGACTGAACACACTCAGAGGCTTTGTCGTAAGCGAAGCGACGGAAGCGCAGAGTACGGTCTTCTTGGGCACGTAGTTTTTCACGAATGGCTAGCGTGATCTGGCGAGTTTTTTCAAGTTGTGATCTCTCACCAAAAACATCCTCAACACAGGAGTCTGGCGGCGTTCTTGGATTTTGCAACCAGGCCGTGATGTTCGGCTTCGCGAGACAGGCCGCGGTCGCTGAACGTTTTTCCCGGATGTCGTCGATGGAATTTCTGATCGCAGCAAACAGGGCGGCCTGGGCGTTATTGTTAGAAGGCTTGGCGGCCCATTCTGTTTCGATACAGCTCTTAAATGCAGCTTCACTTGCGGACTCCACACAAGGAATGGGAGCTGAGCCGCCCTTGTGCAAATGCAGAGATGTCCAGCGAGCACGAATGCGCGCGAGAGTTCTTTCGTGGGCGTCGTCGGCCCTTTTTCTCAGACCGTTGAGCGCGTTTTTAAGGATGAGTTTATCTTGGTTCGTGTTCATACGTGACATCAGGCCTTGCAAGATTGCCACAGGAGCTGGCGGAACGCTGAGGCGATTTTTTCTTACGAAATTCACTTGGGCCCGGTCGAGATAGGTCGGCGCACCCGGAAGTGTGAAGTTATACAGTCCGTTTTGGGCGGCCTGCTCTTGAAAGTCACTGAAGCTCACAGATTGAGTTCCGTTTTTCAGTTGAAGCGTCGCCAGCATGTCTCGCTTCTGGTCATCGGTGAGAGTTTTGTTTGTCTGGAGCGCGGGACGTAATTGATCTAAAAACACAGCGAGCTCGGACATCTGCAAGGCCGGATTTGTTCCGCTCGAATAGGTTGTAACCATCGCGCAGAAAGGACTTAGGCTCTGAGGAGTTGTACTGCAGAAGGTGCGTAGCTTAGCTTCCCACTGGCCCGTGCTTGTCGTGTCATCAAAAAGTGCAGGGAGTTGGGGTAAGTCGATGAGGCCTTGGATGGTTGAACCAAGCGTAAGGTCACGGGCGAATTGTAGGGCCGATTCTTTCTCCGGCTTCTCCCAGTTCGCGTCACTAGCGAGTGTGCGTTGAGTGACAACAACCTGTGTCCGCAAATCATTCAATCCATCGATGATCACAAGACTTGATTCGTTCGTCGAGAGCAAGAGATCGAGGCTGGCGATGTTCTGGCATCTCACAAAATTAAAATATTCGAGATCATCACCCGTGAGAGATTCACTCATCCCCACGCTTGCAGGGGTCACTTGATCACAGGCCGGAAGTTGTTTGGCGAGAAGAGATTGTTCGAGACTCGTGAGTGATGATTGCACTTGATCGCACTGGGTTTGTGCGTAGGCAGGGACCACGATAAGTAGGGCCAATAAGTACGAGCGCATAGTTCTCTCCACATTGATTATCGGTCAGGCGGAGAAAAGTCTTGATGGAGTGCTGGAGTAAAAAAGTGGGACAACTACAATATTGAAGACTTAGCCGTGCCCCGAACTCATAAAGGCTTCATCGTAGTTGATGCTCTTCTGCGAGGCACCCAGGGAGAGGAAGTAGTCCTCGGTGATCTTGTAGGTATCTTCAGCCGTCTGGGCGGCGAAGACCTGGCCACGGAATGCCGCTGAATAAGGAAAGCCGGCCGCGAACCAAACGATCAATTTGCGTGCTTGCACTAAAAGCATACGATCATCGGCGAATGTTTCGCCGACGTACTGCCAGAGACGCTGGATCACTTCCCAATAATCCGCACCTAAGAAATCGGATTTCTTTTTCTGTGCATACTCGGGATCGAGTGACTCAAGGAAGATAAAAGGATTACGAAGTGCCCCACGCGCGATCATGAGCGCATCGGTGTGAGTTTTCTGTAGCCGGTCGCTGACTAAGAGTGGGTGATGAAGATCGCCGTTACCAATAAACGGCAAGATTTTTTCCTGCGCGATCTCTTCGATGAAATTCCAGTCGGCTGCGCCCGTATATTGCTGAGTGCGAGTTCTACCATGAATGGCGACCCACTCAATGCCTGATTCGCGGGCAATTTTCATGACCTCACGAGCGTTGCGATGATCTTGATCCCAGCCGGTGCGAATCTTAATGCTTAGAGGTGTTTTCATTTTCGCGCGCATGGCCTCAAACAACGGAGCGAGCTTTTCCATCTCTTTCATCAACGCCGAACCGCCGCCTTTACTGACGACTTTTGTGACGGGGCAGCCCATGTTGATATCAAGCCAGCCTGGGTTAAAACTTTCGGCCACTTCTGCGGCACGGGCCATGGCCTCGATGTCTTCGCCAAAAAGTTGTAATCCTACGATGCGCTCATTCTTGTGAATCTTGAGCATGTCGAGGGTGCGCTGATTGCCGTGATTAATACCGTGGCAGGATACGAGTTCCGAAACTGTCCCGCCGGCCCCGAGATCTTCCATCAACAAGCGAAAGGGTATGTTACAAATGCCCGCCATAGGGGCCAGGATCAATCGCGAGCTGAACTGGATGTGGCCTAGTTTTACAGGCGTGGCGAGGGGACGAAACCGATCGAGTTTAGCCGTTAGAGCTGGCGAAAATGGAGAGGTCGGCGATGACACGCAGAAGCACCCTGAAAATGATTGATCTTCTAGAGGCAGAAGTAGAGAATTTTGTCTTTCTCGTCAAGGGGCGTCATGGGGTCTGGGCGACATATTGTTTTCGACTGTGATGGCACGCTGTTGAATACACAGGCGATGGGTCGGCCCTATGAGGGCATGCCAGAGCTTTTGCATCGACTGACTGTCGCCGAATACCAGCTTTATGTATGGACAGGGCGTGACCGGGCGTCAACGCTAAGGCTGCTCCAAGAGCACAATCTCATGCGCTATTTTCAAGATCTGCGAACCGCGAGTGAGATGACTCCGAAGCCCCATCCGCAGGGTCTACAAGATATGTTAAATGGCGTTGATCCCAGCTTCGTTGCGGTTGTTGGTGACTCGTGGACTGATATGAAAGGTGCGCGTTTGTTTGGTGCCTTTGCTCTCGGTGCAACATGGAATGTGCAAGCCTCTAGCGAAGCTTTAATAGAATTTGGAGCACATGCTCTCGCCGCCACACCGCGGGACTGCTATGATACGCTCCTTCGTTTACTTCAAGGGAACTGACTATGCTCGATACTCTTAACGAAAAATTTTCCGATGCCTTCCGCTCTCTAAGAGGGAAGTCAAAGATATCGGAAGACAACATTGAAGAAACCCTCAAAGTGGTTCGCACCGCTTTGCTAGAAGCCGACGTTAATTTCAAAGTCGTCAAAGAGTTCATCGAAAAGGTTAAAGTCGATGCCCTCGGTGAAAAAGTTCTCAAAGGCGTTCAGCCCGGCGAGCAGTTCATCAAGATCGTTCACGACCAGCTCACAGCGTTGATGGGGGACACTCATCAAGAGTTGAATCTCAACGTTCCAAGTCCGGCCGTGATTTTGATTGTTGGTTTGAACGGTGCAGGTAAAACCACCTTCACTGGAAAACTCGCTCTTCATTTGCGTGGCAAACTCAAAAAAGACGCCCTGATGGTGCCGGCAGACAACTTCCGTCCGGCCGCCAAAGACCAGTTGATGACCCATGCTCGCAACTTGGGCGTGGACTGCTTTGATTCAGATCTTTCCATGACTCCAGCGAACATCGCACTTGCTGCAATCGAAGAAGCCAAACGACTTCGCAAAGACGTGGTGATCATCGATACCGCCGGCCGCTTGCAAGTCGACGAAGAACTCATGCAGCAGTTGGTGGACGTTCGTCGTGTGACGAACCCAACCGAAGTTCTCCTCGTGGCCGATGCCATGACTGGCCAAGAAGCCGTCAACGTCGCCAAGGTTTTCCACGATAAAGTTCAGCTCACCGGCGTCGTACTTTCTAAGATGGATTCGGACGCGCGCGGGGGTGCCGCACTCTCAATCCGCCATGCTACGGGCGTGCCTATTAAGTTCGTCTCCATGGGCGAGAAGCTCAAAGACCTGGAGCCGTTCCACCCGGATCGTCTTGCGAAGCGCATCCTCGACATGGGTGACGTTCTTACTTTGGTTGAAAAAGCCCAGGACGCCATCAACGAAGATGATGTTACCGGCATGATGAAGAACCTTGAGAAGGGGCGCTTCACGATCAGTGATTTCGTTCGCCAGATGGAGGCCATCAATCGCCTCGGCTCCATGGGCTCCATCATGAAGATGATCCCGGGAATGGGCGGCATGCTTCGCCAGATGGGGGACCTCTCTCCCGCTGAAAACGAAATGAAGAAGATGCGCGTGCTGATCAACTCCATGACCGCCAAAGAGCGCGAGGAAACTAAGCTTTTGAAACAGAACTCGCGCATCGCTCGGATCGCCAAAGGGGCCGGACGTCCGGAAACGGATGTGCGTGACTTCCTCCAGAAGTTTGAGCAGATGGAAAAGATGATGGTGGGAATGATGTCCATGATGAAAGGTGGCGCGATGCCCAACCTTCCCGGCATGGGCCCTGTGAAAGGATTTCGCCAAGCGCCAAAAGACGCTCAACCTTTCCAGCAGGGGCCAGACAAGACGAAAGCGAAGAGACCCTTCGGGAAGAAGTATTTCTAATAACGCGAAATGTTTGACGTCCCCTCGGGGAAGCGTTAAAAATGGCGTTCAATTATTTGAGGAGCATTTCAATGGTTAAGATTCGCATGACACGTTTGGGCCGGAAAAACCTTCCGATCTACTCGATCGTCGCTACAGACTCACGTTCACCTCGTGATGGTCAGTTCCTGGAGAAGTTAGGGCAATACAACCCTAAGGCGCCAGAAACTCTCAAGAGCGTAAATGTTGAAGGTATCAAGGCTTGGTTGAGCAAAGGCGCTCAACTCTCTGATACCGTAAGAACTTTGCTTAAGAAGAACAACATCAAGTTATAATGGTTGGGATTCTCCCGACTGTTTAACCTAGGACGTTGTTATGAGTGAGCTTAAAGATTTGATGGTTTATATCTCCAAAGCCTTGGTGGATATGCCTGATAAAGTAGAAGTGAACGAGATCTCGGGCGAACAAACGACCGTGATTGAGCTCAAAGTGGACAAGACGGACTTAGGCAAAGTGATCGGCAAACAAGGCCGTACCGCTCGTGCCCTTCGCACCATCTTGAACGCCGCTTCGACGAAGCTCCGCAAGCGTTCGGTACTCGAAATCATCGAGTAGCGATTCAACTGATTCTCAAGGAAATCCTGGTCCCTCATACGAGTGACCAGGATTTTTTATTTTATGCCCACATCCAACCGCGTGCTCTTGGGATATTCCGCCAAGCCTCATGGACTTAAAGGCCATGCCATTTTCGTTTTGCCCTCTGGCAAAGACACCCACTTGAAGGCAGGCCATCAGGTATTGTTGCAGCCAGTGGAGCGATCAGGGCTTCCCAAGACAGGTCAAGAGTTCACCATCCGCGAGATCAAGAAGGGCAACGACGTCTTGGTGCTCCTCGAAGGCATCGCTGATCGCACGGCCCTTGAAGCCATCCTTCCTTTTGAAATTTTCTGTGAGCGCTCACAGTTTCCTGCTCTCAAAGCTGGGGAATTCTATGTCACCGACCTCATTGGTCTCACAGCTGTGGATGAAACCGGCAAAACCGTTGGCAAGATCCGCTCGTACTTTGAAACTCCCGCACAGCTGATCTTCACGATTGCTTTGAGCAGTGGTGGGGAAGTGGATCTGCCATACGTGAAGCATTTCTTTCCGAGAGTGGATCTCGCTGCTGGCACTGTTCAGGTGCTATTGCCCGAGGACATCTAGTGATTACTCGTCGCATTTGGATCATGACTCTCTTTCCCGAATTTTTTAAACCTCTTCTGGACTGCGGCGTCGCGGGCCAAGCCTTGCGTGGAGAGCGTGCTGAATCCATCAAGTTTGATGTTCGTCTCGTGAATGTGCGCGACTGGGGCATGGGCAACTACAAGGCCGTGGATGACACGCCTTATGGTGGCGGCCCCGGCATGGTGATGCGCGCGGACGTGCTCGCCAGTGCCTTCAATGAAGGTGTGATGATTCCCGGTGGCTACACTGATAAAAGTGAGCTGACGGTGATCTACACTGGCCCTCGCGGAACACCTTGGAATAATCAAGTGGCGCGCGCTTTCGGTGAGCAGATCCTCACAGACAAAGACATCGTGTTTATTTGTGGCCGCTATGAGGGCATCGATGAGCGCTTCCTCACTCGCTACGTGAATCTCACGTTCTCCCTGGGAGATTATGTTCTCACTGGCGGAGAGTTGGCGGTGATGACCATGCTCGACTCAAGCGTAAGATTTGTTCCAGGAATTCTTGGAAACAAATCTTCAGCGAATGAAGATTCGTTTGAAGATGGGTTGCTTGAATGCCCGCAGTACACCAAGCCCCGCGAGTTCGAAGGGGAGAGTGTTCCCGAAGTCCTCGCTAATGGAAACCACGCCAAGATCAAAGAGTGGCAGCAGCAGCAGAAAGATATCACCACTAAAACATTGCGACCGGATTTATGGCAAAAGCGCCGCTAAGAGTTCCGCTCTACGTTGGTCTCGTCCACGGCCCAGTTCGCGACAAAGCGGGCAGTGAGGTCACGACCTCTGTCACCAATCTTGATATTCACGACATCTCTCGTACATGCCGCACATTCGGCGTCTCTCGCTATTTTCTCATCACCCCGTTACAGATTCAGCACGAGTTGGTGAATCGCATCCTGGGTCATTGGGAGAGTGATAAGGGGAGTCTCTACAACCCGGACCGCTCGGATGCATTGGCCTCAACGGAGCTGGTGAGTACGATTCTTGATGCGCAGAGCGCAATCGAAAAACTCGAAGGCAAAAAGCCGCTCACGGTGGTCACAGGGGCCCAATTGCAGGGTCACGGCGATGAAAATGCTCTTGCGCAGAAGGCCATCCTTGACCAAACGCCCATCCTCCTGTTATTTGGTACCGGCTGGGGATT
>JAUKPQ010038972.1:0-33795 GCA_032273045.1 Chloridella minuta | reverse complement strand
TCACACGGAAAGCCAGGTAGTTATAAGTCGGCCGGGCGCTGCTTGTCTACGGTGGTTTTCTTTTGGAGGCGCTGCATCAGTGTTGCCATCTCAACGGCGGCCATGGCCGCATCCCAGCCTTTGTTGCCCGCTTTGGTTCCAGCGCGCTCAATGGCCTGTTCAATAGTCTCAGTCGTCACAACACCGAAGATAACGGGAATTCCCGTCTTCATCCCAGCAGCTGCGATGCCTTTAGCGGCTTCGTTACAGACGTAATCATAGTGAGTCGTCGCGCCGCGAATAACCGCGCCCAAACAAACCACAGCATCAAAGTCACCTGACTCAGCAAGTGTGAGAGCGGTCAGCGGTAGCTCGAAAGCTCCTGGTACCCAGACTTCAGTGATGTCCGTGGTCTTTGCGCCATGACGTTGAAGACAGCCAACGGCGCCTTCAAGAAGTTTTGATGTAATGAAGTCATTGAAGCGAGCGGTGACGATAGCGACCTTGAGACCTTGAGCGTTTAAGGTGCCTTCGATTTTTTGTGTCATAGGATTCTCACTGGTCCAGAAGACCCGAGCCGAGCCAATGGCCGAGCTTGGTTTTCTTCGTCATTAAGTAGTTCGTATTGAGTGCATGCGGAGTCATTTCGTGAGCTTCACGCGCGAGTGTATCAGCGCCGAGATCTTTCAAGGCGGCGAGCTTGGCTGGATTGTTCGTCATCAAGCGTGCGCCTGTCATGTCGAAGTGGCGCAGAATCTGTGAAGCCATGGTGTAGTCACGTGAGTCGGCAGCAAAGCCGAGCTTAAGGTTGGCCTCAACTGTATCGAGACCTTGGTCTTGCAGCTGGTAAGCGCGCACTTTATTCATGAGGCCAATGCCGCGACCTTCTTGGCGAAGATAAATCACGATGCCAGAGCCTTCTTCTTCAATGCGTGTGAGCGCTCTATTGAGCTGCTCACCGCAATCACAGCGCTGACTGCCCAGAACATCACCAGTGAAGCACTCGGAGTGTACACGCAAAAGAGCGGTGTTATTTTTGAGCAGTTTCGGATCGCCTTTCACAATGGCCATGGCCTCTTGCTTAAGGGTCTCTGACTTAAAAACATGTAATGCAAATGTGCCGAGTTTTGAGGGCATCGGAACTGATTCAAATTCACTGATGAGATTTTCGTGGTGCTTGCGCCAGCGGATCAAGTCAGCAATGCTAATAAGTTTAAGGCCATGAGTCTGAGCGATGACTTCAAGATCATCACGGCGAGACATGCTGCCATCAGCGTTCATGATTTCGCAGATCACTCCCACTGGGGCGAACCCAGCGATCCGCGCGAGATCCACCGAGGCTTCAGTGTGTCCATTGCGTACGAGCACGCCGCCATCACGAGCGATTAGTGGAAAGATGTGTCCTGGGCGGGTGAAGTCCGTCGGACGCGCATTCTCATCCGTCATGAGTTTTAAGGTATGAGCGCGATCACTGGCCGAGATACCGGTTGAGACATGGTTGGCCGCATCGATAGTCACGGTGAAAGCGGTACCCAATGGCGCCGAGTGATTCGCAGTCTGCAGGGGGAGATCAAGTTTTTTGGCGATGCTCGTGGTGATCGGTGCGCAGATCATGCCGCGTCCGTGGGTCGCCATGAAATTGACCGCCTCCGGCGTGATCATTTCGGCGGCCATAACGAAGTCGCCTTCGTTCTCGCGGTCTTCATCATCGACCACGATAATCATCTTACCTAGCTTGAGGTCTTTGATGGCGTCTTCAATGGTGTCTAGCGCTCGCATGTTCACCCTTAAGGGGCGAAATTTTTCGCCCACTCTTCAGCTCGAGCGTTCCCGCGTTGCAGGAAGTTCTCGATATACTTGGCGACCATATCTACCTCAACATTGACGGAGTCACCAATTTTTTTACTGCCCAGAGTCGTCATCTCTAGGGTGTGGGGGATGATGGCGAGGGTTAATTCGCTTTCTGATAGACGAGCAATTGTAAGACTAATGCCATCGATGGCAATTGAACCCTCAGATATCATGTATTTGCGAAGCTCAGTAGGGAAAGAAACGCGGAATTCCCAGGTTTTCCCCATATCTTTGATGTCGATGATTTGTCCCACTCCATTCACATGGCCCTGGACCATATGGCCGCCCAATCGGTCATGAGCACGCAACGAGAGCTCTAAATTAACCTTATCGCCTTCTTTAAGTTTCCCGAGACTGGTCTTTTCCAGAGTCATGGGAATGGCCTGGCAGCGAAAGCATCCGTCTGCAATTTGCGTGGCAGTCAGGCACACACCATTCGTGGCGATAGAGTCATCCACTTTGATGTCAGCAATAAGGGCCGTGCGAATGACGAACTCGCGGCCTTCGCGATTGTTCGTGATGGATTGAATGGTGCCTGTGTCTTGAATGAGTCCGGTAAACATGGAGGGCAGCGTAAGCAAATTCAAGAGCTTTGTCGAATCTACCGCCGCTGCGAAGAAACTTCGCGTTATAGTACTAATTCAATTTTGCTGTGACTTTTAAATCTGTGCCCATGGTCTGAACTTCTACGCGATCAAGTAACAGCAAATCTTGCAGGCCCGTCGAAGTGTGAGCAAATAGCGCGCGGCCCTCACCCATAATTTTTGGAGCGAGATAGAGCGTCAGCCGATCGACCTGCTTATTCTGCAGGAAGAGCGAGTGAAGAGCGGCGCCACCCTCTAGCCACAGACTGTGAATCCCGTGCTCAGCGAGCTTTTTATAAAACTCATCGAAAGGAAATGGATTTAAAGTTGTTAAGCGTACCACTTGCTGAGGCGGAAGAGCGTCGATTTTTGTCTGAGCATCAGTGACCACCAACGTGCGATGGCGAAAGTCATCTTTGAAAATTTGCGCACCCATTGGCAGTTTGCCCGACCCGGTGAGTACCACGCGAAAAGGCATGCGCTCCGGTGTGAAGCCAGGCAGACGGACAGTCAACGAAGGGTCATCTTTGCGTAAGGTCTCTGCACCGATCACCACAGCATCATATTGCAAGCGTCCACGATGACCATCTTGTCTGGCCTCAGGGCCCGTGATCCATTTGGATTCGCCGGACGGAAGTGCCGTTTTTCCATCGAGAGTCGCCGCCGATTTCAAATGCACCTGTGGGCGGCCCGTGCGCATACGATGAAAGAAAATTTCGTTGAGAGCTTCGCCTTCCTGTTCAAGCACACCTGTGGTGACTTGAATTCCCGCGGCTTCAAGCTGCTTGGCCCCTTGGCCCGCCACCGATGGATTAGGATCGAGATTACAAATCACCACATGCGCGATTTTTTTCTCAATCACCAAAGGTGCACAAGGAGGAGTGAGTTTTTTGGTGTGACAGCAGGGTTCAAGGTTCGTGTAGAGAGTCGCACCGGTGACATCTTCTGTGGCATTTTTGAAAGCGTTGGGTTCGGCATGGGCACCGCCGTGACGCTCGTGAAAGCCTTCACCGATGATCTTGCCATTTTTAACGATCACCACTCCCACGAGAGGGTTAGGCGAGACTCGGCCTGTTCCCAGTCGAGCGAGTTCAAAACAGCGCCGCATGAAAAGTTCATGCATAGGTCAGGTCCAAATAAATCGGTACTTCGCGAGCATCGTTAAAGGCGCTCAAGTAGAGTGAGATGTCGTAGTCAGGAGCGACGCCTAGCCACTCTTTGATCTGGCCCTCAGAAACCTTGAGGCACATCCAGCGGAACACACACGCCTGGCGTAGGCTGCGCGCCGTGATGTCGATCTTAAGCGTTTTGCGAATTTCTTCGAAGAATAGCTCGGTACCACGAGGGGAGAGTGAGCCAGACAAAATCCGGTGTGGATTGGCATTGAAGAGCGCGAAAGTCACATCACTTGGCCCAGGCCAAATGCTCTCAAGTTCAGTCTTGTAGTCTTTCCAGAGGAGTTTGAAACCTGCGCTCAGTGGAATGGTGTAGGGCTCACGCTTAAGCGGACGCACGAGAACGCGCATACCGTTTTTTTCAGGTAAAAGATCTGAGAGTTCTAGGCGTGCGAGATCTGAAACTTTTACTCCGGACTCATACACGAGAGCGACAATGATGAGATTGCGAAAGGCCATCAAGCGCTCGAGACCTTCGGTTTTATCTCTCAATTGCAGCAAGTGATCTTTGAGTTTCACCAGGTCTTTGAACGGCACAGGGACGGGCTTTTCTAGTAGCTTTGGAGCGACAGGAACAAGCTTAATTGGATTGTCAGGGAACTGATGATTGATCACTAAGAAATCAAAAAACAAACGCAAGGCCTGCACGCGACGACGAATCGAGTTGGGTGAGCCGTAAGTCTTTTGTAGATAACCGTTGTACTCATGCACTTGCGTGATGGTGAAGGTCTTCATGGTCATGGGGCGTTTGTGCATGGCCAAGAACTTATTAAAGACCTGCAGATCGGCGCGGTAGTTCTTGATGGTATTAAAACTCTTGCCGCTGGTTTCAAGCTGCTTGATGAACTGCTGTTGGGTGGCGACGAGGTCGATCATGCAGCCATACTAGCGAAAAACAAGGGGTTAGACCAGCACTCGGTCTAGGCTTGTCGCATTGCGACTGAAATGCTAAAAGCGCCTCACATTATACATGTCTCGCCGTTCTCACGAGACCAGACGACCTTGGACGACCTTATGTTGAAACCTGAGAAACTCAACGCCCTCTCTCATAAGTTGGGTCACGACTTCCGTGACTCCACCCCTTTGATGACGGCCCTCACGCATCGCTCGTTTATTCACGAGCGGCCTTCGCACGTCTACCCAACAAACGAACGTATGGAATTTCTTGGCGACGCCGTTTTAGCACTGGTTGTCGCTGAAGAGCTCTTCACTCGTCATGCGGAACTTCCTGAAGGACAGCTCTCGAAACTGCGCAGCTTCGCCGTCAACGAAGACACCCTTGCGACGATCGCTCGTCATCTCAACCTCGGCTCATTCATGTTCTTGGGCAAAGGCGAAGAGAAACAAGAGAAAGACACCATCCTCGCTGATGGCATGGAAGCGGTGATCGCTGCGATTTACCAAGACGGTGGTCTTGTCGCCGTGAAAGCGGCTTGGGCCCGCTGGCAGAAAGAGATGAACATCGACCTGCTCGACCCACGCAACCTCGAAGACTTCGACGCAAAATCAAGACTGCAAGAGTACTGCATGAAATCTTGGCAGGAACTGCCGAGTTATGAATTTCAAGAGGCACGCACGCCTTCAAGCCTGGCGTTTCAAGTCACCTTGAATGTGCATGGCCGTCCGCTGCTATCGACCCAGAACACATCTAAGAAAAAAGCCGAACTATGGCTTGCTAAGACCTGTCTGCAAAACCATCTTCACCTCACCCTAGGATAAAGAATGTTATTAGAGACGCAACACCCGCATAACAAACAACTCACTGCTGCTGTATTGGGCAAACCCAATGCCGGCAAGTCGACGCTGATCAATCATTTGATCGGCTTTGACTTGGCGATCGTTAGCGATAAGCCGCAGACCACGCGCAATCAATTCCAGTGTATCTTCACGATTGATCACACGGAGATCGTGCTCGTAGACACTCCGGGGATTCACAAGTCAGCGCAAGAGCTAAACAAGCGTATGAACAACCAAGCTCAGATGGGTGCTGAGGGGGTTGACCTCAACTTAGTGTTGCTCGACATGGCGGACCGTCCAGAGCAGGCATTTCAAGATTTGCTTAATTCTATTGAGTGGCAGCTTGGTCCCACTTGGATTCTTTTCACAAAAGTTGATTTGAATTTCAACGTCGACACGAAAGCGGTGTATGAAAAATGCAAAGCTTTGTGCCCGAACGTGCAAAAGTCTTTTGTCATTAGCGCGAAAGACGGCACAAATATTCACGAACTCACAGGCGCATTGGTTGATGCGGCGATTCCGGGGCCACACTTGTTCCCAGACGGCTCAGCTTCAAACAAGAACGAGCGCTTCTTCGTGACGGAATACATCCGCGAGCAGGCCTTCCGCATTCTGAAAGAAGAATTGCCGTATGAGCTCGCCGTGGTCGTTGATGAATACAAAGACATGAAAGAGCGCGAAGAAGACGGCGTTTTGAGCGCTCACGTTTCTGCCTCTATTCTCGTGAATCGTCCGTCTCAGCGCGCCATCGTTGTTGGCCGCGGCGGCAGTGTGATTAAAGATATCGGAACGCACGCTCGTCGCAAGATCGAAGCAATGGTGGGCGGTAAAGTGCATTTGAACCTGCACGTGAAAGTGTCACCGAAGTGGTTCAGCAATAATTGGGTGCTCGATGAACTCGGGTTGCCGCGCTCACAAACCAGTGCGCGTGTTTGGAGGTCTAAGTGAAACGTTCAGCAGTCGTATCTATCATTGGTCGCCCGAACGTAGGGAAGTCGACCATTTTTAACCGTCTCATGCGCCAGGCGAAGCTTGCCATGACCCATGACCAGCCGGGCGTCACTCGTGACCGCCACTACGGCATCATGGATTTGCAAGAAGGTGATGGCGATGATCGTGAGATCATCTTGGTCGACACCGGCGGTTTTTATCCGCAGAAGATCGAGATCGATCCGAAGAAGAAAAACAACATCGATCCCTTCTTCAACATCATGGCAGACCATGCGCGTTTGGCGATTGAAGAGAGTGACTTGGTCTTGTTTGTCGTCGACGTGCGTGAAGGCCTGAGCCCTTACGATGAAGGCATCCGCGAGTTCATTCGCATCCAGCAGAAACCCGTATGGATTTTGGTGAATAAGTTCGACACCGAGAAACAAGAAGGTGACGAAGTTGATTTCTACCGCCTCGATGTGGATGCGGACGACATGTTGCTGATCTCCGGTGAGCACAACCGCGGCTTGAATGATCTTCGGTTGCGCTTGTGGAACTTTGCCGGGAAATTCGACAAGGTCGGTGCAGAAGACCCAGAGATTCTTCAGCGCGGTGTGAAGCCAGCTCATGATGTCGTCGCTTCTGTGGCGATCATCGGTGCTCCGAACGCTGGTAAATCGACGCTATTGAATGCTCTCGTGGGTGCTCAACGCGCTCTTGTGAGTGAGATCGCAGGAACAACCGTTGATCCGATTGAAGGCTATATCGACTTGTTCTTTGGTGAGGAAGCGGAAACGCTGAAGACCCAAGAGAATCAGTTCCGTAAAGACGACGAAGAACTCTACGCTGAAATGAAAGCTCAGGCGTTGCAAGGCGTGAACATCGAGATCGACCCCGACGCCGATGAGGTCGATGAGCGCGTTTACCTTGAGTACGGTCAGATGGCGCCGGAACTCGGGTTGATTCCCGATAAATCGGAAGACAACAACACAACGTTTGAATCTGATGCCGCCATCGCCGACTTCGACTTAGGAGAGTACTTCAATGATGCGGCCATCGAAGCTGCGCTTGATTCAGGTGTCTCTGCACAAGCTGATGTGGAGCTTGAAGAGGCCCGTCGTGGAACGACTGATGGATTCCGTTCTATTAAGTTGGTGGATACAGCGGGTATCCGTCGCTCGAAGAAAGTGGAAGGCTTCATCGAAGAGCAGTCGGTGTACCGTAGCTTGCGTGCGATCACGAGCTGTGACGTGGTGATCTTCATGGTGGACTCAACCTTGGGAATCACTCACCAAGACCGTCGTTTGCTTGATATCGCCATGGAGAAAGGGAAGTCGCTCATCATCTGCTTGAACAAGATTGATTTGTTGCGCGATACCTTCAACAACGCCAAGAAAAAGAAAGAATGGCTCGAGGATTTGAAGTTTAAAATTCCTTGGCTTGGTTTCTGCCAATTGGTCACTATCTCTGCAAAGCAGAACCGTAACCTTGGCTACTTGAAGAATGCTGTCCGTCACACGATTCAAGTTCGCCACCGCAAGGTGCCAACGGGCCAGCTGAATAAGAGCATCGCCACTTTGGTTGACCGTCACCCGATCATGGTGAACCGTACTGGTGGTGTGCGCTTCCGCGTGAAGTACGCTTCGATGATTAAGTCGGCGCCTCCTACGTTCTTGTTGTTTACCAACAAGAGTTTGGGGATCCCGGAACATTACCGTCGCTACTTAGTGACAGGCCTGCGCCAGGATTTCAATTTGCTGAATACGCCAGTGCATTTGATTTTCCGGACGTCGTCGGATCTTGAGCGTCGGATGAAGAAGATTCAGGCGAAGAAAACTGCTAAGTAAGCTTGAGGGCCTCTTCGGAGGCCCTTTTCTTTTGGACAAGATTACCAGGTGAAGTTGTAGGTCATCATCAACGAAATGGCAGCACCGGTTAGGTCGTCATACCCGTAAGTACTGCCCGAATCATTCGGGATCTGCTGATAGTCAGCGGTAAATTTATCGAAGAAATTCACCTGATGATAGAGCGCTTCAACACTGATGTAGCTTTTCTTGATCTCGATCGGGAATTCTAGACCACCACCGACACCCAGGCCGATACCGCCGCCCTTTTGATCCGGAATGGTTCGGCGTTCCACAAACTTGTTGGTTTGGTACCAGTACTCCATGCGGGCGATGAAGTGGGGATTTGAGTAAGTGATGGCGGTGCCTAGATCTGTAGTGTCCATGTAGTAACGGAAGCCGACGAAGGGCCGCAGAAAACTTGTTTCCACCGCACCGATAATTTCTGTGCGGTAGAGATTCGTCTTCGTGTCGATGAACATGGTGTGCTTGGAGTACTCCATGCCGAGAATGATCGCTGTCTGGAAATTCAAAAAGAATGCGACCGAGACGTTAAAGGTGGGTGGGTTATCAGTGTAGGCCGCTCCACGATTGCCGGTAAAAGTCGTGAGACCAAGGCCTACCATTGCTTGAAAAAAGCGGCCGTAGCGATAGAAGCGTTCGTCTTCTAGAACCTGGGTGGCCTCGAGGTCTTCGTTGAAATCGTTAAAGATATCGCCGTCGATGGTGAGATCATCGTCCATCATTTCATCTGTGGCTTCTTGTGCGAAACCTGCAGTTGGTAACACGAGGGCCAGCAGTAGAACAAAACGCAGCCAAAGTGTCATAGGTAGAAGTGCACGGCAGCTTTGAGGAAATTGTTCCCGAGAGTCTCGAAGCTGCGACCGTTAGGTCCTTTGTTGTAGGAAACGCCGAACTCAAAGCTAAATCCGATGCTTTCAATCCGCTCTAAATGGAACTCTGTGCCGAGAGTACCGTCAAACTGGTAACCTGAACGAGATTTGCCCTCGTCTTCGTAAGATAAAGAAGCCAGTGTGCCGGCCATAAAAAAATTCAGTAGCTCTTCTTCAAAGATGACGCGGTAAACCTTAAGCCCCGCTCCGTAGGTCGTCGTGTCTTCATTCGAGCGGAATCCAAGGATCCCGCCGATAGCGAAATAACGATTTTGCTGGATTTTCATAGAGAGAGCAGGGATGTCATTCACCAATTGATTGGTCAGACCAATGCCCATCCGCCCTGTTTTATTCATCGCCCATGCGTGTGTGGTCATGAGCGCCAAAGCTAGCCAAAGAATTTTAGACTTCATGAGTAAAGTCTATGGAATCTTTTGATCTTTGACAACGTTTCGGCCGACGCTTTACACTTCTGAGCGTATCAACACGCAAAGGAATGACCATGTCTGAAACTACGGCCAACCAGGCCCCAGAAGCGACCCTTCAAGAAACTTTGGATAAAACCGATTTCGGCCATTGGATGTACGAGCACCGTAAGTCATTCATCGCTGCCGTTGTGGTGGCGTTCGTAGGGGCATCGGGTGTTCTGCTCTTCAAGCAGCAGCAGCACAAGAAAGCTCAGGAGCGTTCAGCTGAAGTTCATCAGTTCGAAACGACTGTCGCTGCTGAATTGCGCGCAGGTAAGCTTACACCTGCCGAGTTCGAAACCAAATACAAGGCCCTGCCATCTGAATTGAAAGCCAGTCCTTCGATGTTGCCGACAGCTTTGCAGACTGCTGTTTACCTCGACGGTAAAGGCGAGTCAGTGATGGCAGAAGGTGTCTTGAAAGACGTTGTGACAGCTATCGGGGCAAAGTCTCCGTTGTATGTTTTAGTGGCCCACTCTTACGCCGCACTTGCTGAGAAAAATGGCAAAGCTGATGAAGCCATTAAAACTCTCGAAGCCTACATTGCTGAGGGGCACAAAGTTATGCTGACGAAGGCCTACTTGGATCTGGGTCGTCTCTACTTGGCCAAAAACGATAATGCCAAAGCAAAAACCAACTTCGATTACATCATCGCGAATTATCCAAACGATGAGTTGGCGAAGATGGCACGCATGTACTTGCAGCAAGTCCCAGCGGCTCAGTAATGCGCTTTTTCGTTTTCTTCGGTCTGTTGCTGGCGGGATGCTCTCAGCTAAAGAGCGTCCACGCGCCTGTGCGTGAGAAAAAATTCTTCCACGTGCGTTGGGCGAAGAATCTCGACTTCAATTACATCCCAGGCAATCTTCCCATGACCTATGGGGGAGTGACCTCTTCGCAAGATGTGCTCTATGTCGGCGCGCTTGATGGCTCATTCCGTGCGGTCGACGAAGAGAATGGCCGCGAACTCTGGCGCTTCACAGAAAATAAATCCATCGCTGCCCCTGCACTTGTTCATGGTGAGGAAGTTTATTACGGCACTCAAGGTGGCCGCTTAGTTGTTCGGCAAGCCGTCAGTGGTGAGCTGAAATACGCCATTGATTTGGGAGCTCCGATTGAGTCGGCGCCCGTGATTCACGAAGGACGCTTGATCATTTATCTCCGTGGTCATCAAATAGTCTGTCTTGATTCCGCTACGGGTAAAGTTATTTGGAATTATCGCCGTGCCGTTCCGGTCACTGTGACTTTGCAACGCACGACACGTCCGCTAGTGATCGGAAATAAGATCATCGTCGGATTTGCGGATGGTTTTGCGGGAGCGCTTTCTTTGCAAGAAGGGACGTTGCTGTGGGAGCAGAAGCTGGTTGATACGCAAAAATTCGTTGATATCGATTTGAACCCTGTGCTGGTGGATAATCTGGTTGTCACAGGATCACCTTCAGGGCAACTCCGAGCGCTTGACCCCCAAGATGGCTCCATCCGTCGCCAGTATGACATCGGGGCCCTCTCGAACCCGTTGGTGCGTGGACAGACCCTCGTGTTTGGTACCGCCCATGGTGAAGTTGTCTTCCTCGGCGGCGACGGCAAAGTCATGAAAGAGTCTCGTGTTAGTAAGCATGCGGTGAACCAGCTCTGGTGGTGGAAAGACCATATTGTGGCCTCTACCTTTGGCGGCGAATTGTTGGCCGTGGACCCTCTTACCCTAAAGGTCATTGCGAAGTTCCCCCTCGGCCACGGACAGTCGGCGATCTTTGGTGATGCGGCTCAGGATTCTCAGGGACTTGGGCTACTCACAACACGCAGTCGTTTGTTCTTTTTTGAGTAGTCTTAAGTAGCTTTAATACTTACAAATCATGTCTTTATTTCAGGCAACTTAACCTTCTCTTGCGAACGGTGTAGGGTCTGGTAAATAGGTTCTCTTTCCAAGGAAGTTTTGAGAATGAAAACACTCGCTTTGGCCCTCGCTCTCCTCGTCTCAAGCGCCGCATTTGCTGCGAAAATCGAAGAAGAATTATTCGTCATGGGTTCACAGCCCGCACTTCTGAAAGAACTCGTGGGACATGCGGACATCACCGTGGATCACTTGGACTCTCATGGTTTCGAAGTTTACGGCCCAGCTGGTCTTGGTGAATTCCTCGCTCAGCGCGGAGTCGCTTACTACGACCTGAAAGATGCTCGCAAGAACATCGATTGGACCAACTATCCAACCTATGAACAGATCAAAGCCAAGCTCGAAGAGTTCGCAGCGAAATACCCGCAGATCGTTCGCCTCACAAGCATTGGAAAAACAGTCAAAGGCCGCGATCTTCTCGTCTTGAAAATTTCAGACAACGTCGCTGTTGATGAAGTGGAGCCAGAGTTCAAATACATTTCAAGCATGCACGGTGATGAAATCACCGGTCGCGAACTCACCATTCGTTTGGTGGACGAGATGTTGCAGAAGTACGGTTCAGATGCAGTCATCACTAACCTCATCAACAACACCGAAATTTTTGTGATGCCGTCGATGAACCCAGATGGCTCAGAACTTCGTCAGCGTGCAAACGCTGCTGGCCAAGACTTGAACCGTAACTTCCCTGAAGCTGTACGTAATGAGCCGAACAACGGTGCCAATCGTCAGCCAGAAACTCAAGCCATCATGGCATTCCAGGCGTCACGTAACATTTCTCTCTCGGCTAACTTCCACGGCGGGGCGATCGTTGCGAACTACCCATGGGATGCGAAATACGACCGTCACCCATTCGATGGCTTGTTGCAGGAACTATCTCTCGAGTACGCCAACCTGAACCCGGAGATGCGCTCATCAACTGAGTTCAACCGCGGTATCACCAATGGTGCTGACTGGTACGTGCTCTACGGTGGAATGCAGGACTGGAGCTACATCTGGCACAATGATCTTCAGATCACTGTGGAGTTGTCGGACACCAAGTGGCCTAACTACAAAGACATTCCTGGTTTCTACACTAGCAACCGCGACTCTATGATTCGCTACATGGAACTCGTGCACCAAGGCGCAGGCATTAAACTCGCTAACCGCAGTGCCACGGGCAAAGTGGAAGTCTTGAATGCACAAGGTGCCTCTCTCGGTACTTACGGCTTTCAGCGTGGTGAGTTTTATAAAGTTCTCGCTCCAGGCGCTTACACCTTCAAGGTGGAAGCAGACGGAGCACGCAGAAGCATCAATGTGACAGTGGATACGGATGTCGCGACAAACGGAAATTACACTTCTCTCTAAGATTCTTTAAGGGCCCTTCGGGGCCCTTACTTTTTTAACCCAACAATGATTTTGAAATGAGCCGCTTCAACGGGAGTGACGGATAGGCGATTGCCTTTTCTCAAGAGCAGGAGACCGTCGAGACCGGCCGTCTGCTTGAGCATGTCCAAGGAGACGATGCGCGGGAATTTCTCTACGAATTTCACTTCCACCAAACTCCAGCGCGGGTCCTCTTTCTTTGATCCCGGATCGTAATACTCGGATTTGGCCAGGAACTGGGTTGGGTCTGGGTAGGCCTCTTTACTGACTTCCATGATTCCCACGACACCGATCTCTTTGGCATTAGAGTGGTAAAACAGCACCTTATCACCCAGTTTCATCTCGCGCATGAAGTTGCGGGCCTGATAGTTCCGCACGCCATTCCAGGGCTCCACGCCCTTCTTTTGCAGATCATCGATAGAAAAGACGTCGGGCTCAGATTTCATCATCCAGTATTTCATTGCCCCATTGTGAAACGTTTTTCTCCGGTAATCAAGATTTCCCCTCTAATGCCGAAGGGAATCTACCAGTTTCGCTACTTCCCAAGGATGGTGTCGCGTGAAATCTATTTTTGTAACAAGCCTCGCATGCAGTTTTCTTTTTGTGGGCTGCGCTCATAAACTCAACCCGAAATCCCTCCCAGGGAACTGGAAAGTCGATGAACGGGCTCTCAGCACGGGGATGCCGAACTATCCTTTGAGCGAGGAAGTCTTTGCTCGCGCGCAAAAAGTGCAAGAGCGTGCTCCGGCATCTAGCGATCAAGAGCTGGCCGAAGAAATTGAGAAAGCCGAACATAAACCTTCTCTGCGTCGACTCTATTTCCGTGCGCTTTATCAGCAATGGCAAGATGTGGCCCACGCTGCTAGCGGCGAAGCGAAGCTTAAGAGCTGCCCGCAGTATCATCACGATAAGACAGTTATGGATGAGGGAAAATCGGAGACGAATTCATTCGTCGTCGGTGCAAAACCTTCGGCCGAACATTTGCCGTATTACCCTGAATGGGCACTCAACGTAAAAACAGCGACCGGTGCTCGTCCGGTGTGGACGGCCGGTGGAAAAAAACTCGTTTCGCGTGCTCTCAAATCACACGCAGTGAAGCTGAACCGCGAGTTAAAAGTCCTCTGCGAAGAAGGCACTAGCGATTCCTACTTCCGTTTGGAAAATATGGTGACCTATATTGCTGACAAGCCAGAGTTTCAGCAGCAGGAAGGCCTGCGTGCGCTCTTGAAGATCCCCGTCTTCTCGACCATGTTGCTGGTGAAGTCTGTCCAGGGCGGCCCGCAGGTGCGTTTTAGCCGCCACGACGAGGAACTGCTGCGCGAAGTTAAGGGTTTTCAACTTCAACGTTATATTGTTGAATTGAAGAAACAGCGACAGCAGCTGGTCACCGGTTCTCTCTAGGAGAGTTTATGAAGTATCCTGCTTTGGCGATTCTTGTTTTGCTTGCGACTGCAGGATGCGGCAAAGTTGATGTAAAGCTTGGCTCGGACACGATCCAATCAAGAACTTTTAGTGCCGCCACCGTGGCCGTGAGTGCTGCACTGAAAGCGGAACTCAGCAGCTTGTGTTTTGTGCTCAATGACAAAGAACTCTCGCTTCGAACTAATTTTGTAAATTCCTCAGGTCGCTTCAATTACAGCATCGCTCAAAGTAACTGCGGTGCTGAGGAAGTGACTTCGCAGGTTGTCGCCAGCGTGATTTTGGTGAATGGCGTTCTCCAGTATAACAAGTTGTCGGGCGATTATTTTAACTCACAAGTAGAGACGCGCTCGACGGGTGTGATTTCTGCTTTGTGCGCTGATATCGATGGACTCACTCAGCCGCTCATCAGTGGCAACGTGGCCATGCGCTATGAGGTGACTCGGGGTAGCGAATGTTCGAACAATACGAACGTCCGCTGTGTCACCATCGAGACGGCGCTCAAGCAAACGGATGGTCAGTTTCTTGTCTCAAAAGTAGATAAGTTCCAAGTGGACACGACCGCAGGGCTCATGACCGGCAATGTGGTTCGCCATGAGCATTGGAACTACGCTCTTTGCAGCGAGAACGCCAAGCTTGTTAACGTCGCGACCTTCACAGGTATTACAAACTAATTATTGGCAGGCCCAGAATAACTGCACTACGCCGGCAGCGATGCCGTCGCGTTGAGTGATTTTTTGGCAGTAGGTTTTGCTGAACCCGGTGGGAATCGCCACGGCTTCTTTCGGGCATGGGATCTCTTCTAGACCATCATGGTATTGCGAAAGACCCGATTCTGGCGCAGCTGTGAAAGTCCATTGTCCTTGCGGTGTCGTCGTCAGAAGAGCGTAGAGGTCTTCGCTTTCCACCAGCGCGACGAGGTTTTCACCTTCGACGTAAATCGGTTTTTCACCCAAGGGAATATAGAACGTCTTTTGGGACTTATCCAGATGATGCCAAACCACCTGCTGGATAAAGATGGCTTCCCCCAACTTGAGGCGGAACTCGGCAGCTCCCTTCGTGAATATGGCATGGCCGTCTTTAATACCTTTCAAAAAAGCACGCGCACGTAACAAGGTCTCCGTCGGGTCTTTGCTGCGATGCTGAGGGCAAGAAGAGGTGTGGAGCACAGGCGCCAAAGTCGTGGCTATCGTGGGGCGAGCATAAAATTCTGAAGGCCAGCCTCGCTTATTCGTCACTAGGGCCAGTTCTTTGGGATAAAGCGCTCTTCCTTTATCCGTTGTTAACCAACGCTCAGCAAGGCGTTTCCACTGGTCGAGAAGTTGACCCATTTCTGCGTCACATTCGGAGTTCTCAGGGCAGCCCTTATTCGTATGAGAGAGAGCTTCTAGCTGCTCTAGCGGGGAGAGGGAGGGCTTATTGGCATAAACGCAGAGCGGGGCTAGGACGAGGCCTAGAGAAATGAGCTTTATGGCTTTGCGGTGTAATATGTCCATGTTATAACCGAGGGTAATACTTTAGACATCGTAAACCGGTTATGGGTCACGTCCCAAGGAGAATTCCATGAAGAAGCTCAAAAAATCTAAGGCACCAAAAAAAGCCAAGAAGAACAAAAAAAGCGGCCTTAAGCTTAAGCGTTTGGCGCGTAAAAGAAAGCTTTTGAAGAACCACAATAGCTAATCCTAGAGCGGCTTTTAGCTGTTTCTTTGATCTTCGTTTTAATTAAAAAGAAGGCCCCGTTTGGGGCCTTTTTTTATATTTTCAAGTGAATGCCTGTCAAAAACCCGACGCACCAGCGACACAATATGTAGTTGCGCCCGACGAGCTTTGACGCTTTAATCTTAAATATAAGTTCTATCTTCGCTCTTCGAACGAATGATAAAACACCACACATTTTCAAGGAGCGAGAGTGTGAAAATCAAACGCGTATTTACCCAGGAAGGGAAGAGTCCTTATCACGGACTCACATTCGAAAACCGTACATCAGAGATCCGCGAGATCGACGGCAAAAAAAGAAGTGCCGCCGCGATCACCGTGCCCAGCTTTTGGTCACAAGTCGCCGCTGATATTATCGCGCAGAAATACTGCCGCCGCACTGGAGTACCACAACTCAACGAGAAAGGTGAGGCCATCCTTGATGAGCACGGCCGTCCGCTCTTAGGTGCAGAAACCGATTCACGCCAAGTCTTCAATCGCCTCGCGCTTTGCTGGAAAGAGTGGGGAGAAAAATACGATTACTTCGATAGCGCCAAAGACGCCCAGACTTTTTACGATGAATTGTGTTTTATGCTCGCCAATCAAATGGCCGCACCCAACTCACCTCAATGGTTTAACACCGGCCTTCATTCTGCTTACGGAATCAAAGGTGATCCGCAAGGTCACTGGTTCGTGGATGCAAAGACCGCTAAGGTGGCGCGTTCAACCAGTGCCTATGAACGTCCGCAACCACACGCCTGCTTCATCCAAAGCATCAAAGATGATTTAGTGAATGAGGGCGGCATCATGGACCTGTGGGCCCGTGAAGGTCGTCTCTTTAAATATGGCTCAGGTACTGGCACAAACTTCTCTAATCTGCGTGGTTCAGGCGAACGTCTCTCTGGCGGCGGAACATCTTCCGGTTTGATGAGTTTCTTGAAAATCGGTGATGCAGCTGCGGGGGCGATTAAGTCTGGCGGCACCACTCGTCGTGCGGCCAAGATGGTGTGTCTCGATTTGGATCATCCGGACATTGAAGATTTTATTCTCTGGAAAGTGAAAGAAGAGCGCAAAGTCGCTTCACTTGTTACTGGTTCAAAGATTGTGAAGAAGCATATCGATGCCATCTTTACGGCCGCACAAAATGGCACGTCACCGAAGACCAATGAAAAATTGCGTGCTGTCATCAAGGCCGCGAGTCTAGATTCTATGCCGATGAACTATGTGAACCGCTGCCTTGAACTCGTCAAGCAGGGTTATAAGCACATGGAGTTCGAAGTCTACGATACGGACTGGAACTCTGAAGCCTATGCCACAGTCGCAGGACAAAATTCAAATAACTCTGTTCGTGTGCCGAATAAATTTTTCCAATTGCTTGAGACCGATGGCGATTGGGAGTTGATTGCTCGCACGACGGGAAAGCCGATCAGAAAATTGAAGGCGCGCGACCTGTGGGCGAAAATCACCGACGCCGCTTGGCAGTCGGCCGATCCGGGCCTGCAGTTTGATGACACCATCAACGAGTGGCACACATGCCCTAAAGATGGCCGCATCAATGCATCGAACCCCTGCAGTGAATACATGTTCCTCGACGACACCGCCTGCAATTTGGCGTCTTTGAATTTGATTAAATTCTTGGATGCGCCAACGGGAATGTTTGATGTCGCGCGCTTTGAGCACGCCTGTGAGCTGTGGACAGTCGTGCTAGAAATCTCTGTGTTGATGGCACAGTTCCCCTCAAAAGAAATTGCCGAGCGCTCCTTTGCTTACCGCACCTTGGGTTTGGGTTACGCCAATATCGGCGCCACTCTTATGCAGATGGGGCTCGCGTACGATTCAGAAACTGGCCGTCAGTTCACCGCAGCTGTCACGGCGCTGATGGGTGGTGTCGCTTATAAAACGTCGGCCTTGATGGCGAAAGAACATGGCCCGTTCCCGGCCTATTCAAGTAATCGTTTGGATATGCTCCGAGTGATTCGCAATCACCGTCGCGCGGCCCATGATGAAAAGGGCTATGAAGGACTCACGGTTCTGCCTCAGCCGCTCAAGACGAAAACAGTGGATAAGACCCTCGCAGCAGCGGCTAAAAAAGCCTGGGATGATGCTCTCACTTTGGGTGAAAAACACGGCTACCGTAATGCTCAAACCACTGTGATTGCTCCGACGGGAACCATTGGTCTCGTGATGGATTGTGATACCACCGGGATCGAGCCGGATTTCGCCATGGTGAAGTTTAAAAAACTCGCTGGAGGTGGTTATTTCAAGATCATCAACCAGTCCGTGCCAACGGGACTTAAGACTTTGGGCTACAAGCCTAAGCAGATCGAACAGATCATTAACTATGCTGTTGGTTACGGAACGCTTGAAGGCGCACCGGTGATAAACCCAGCAAGTCTCAAAGCGAAAGGCTTCACCGACGAAAAGCTCAAAGTCGTCGAGTCAGCACTCTTGAGTGCCTTTGATGTGACTTTTGCGTTTAATCGTCATGCTTTAGGTGATGATTTTATTCGTGAGACATTGAAAATTGCGGAGAGTAAGTACACCGCCGCTGATTTCAACCTCCTCAAAGAATTGGGTTTCGCAGAGAAAGATATCCGGGCCTTGAATGACTACGTCTGTGGCACCATGACCGTGGAAGGTGCTCCTGGCTTGAAAGACGAACATCTGTCGGTATTTGATTGCGCTAATAAGTGCGGTCGCATCGGTCAGCGTTTAATTTCAACGGAAGGGCACATCCGCATGATGGCGGCCGCTCAGCCATTCTTGTCTGGCGCTATTTCCAAGACGATTAATATGGCCTTTGAAGCCACCCTTGAAGATGTGGCAGCGGCCTATAAGCTTTCGTGGGAACTCGGCACCAAGGCCAATGCTCTTTATCGTGATGGTTCAAAACTTTCTCAGCCGCTCAATGCACAGGCCTTTGAAGAATTAAGTCTCGATTACGGTGATCTTTCTCAGACGGAAAAGATTGAGCAAGTGGCGCAAAAAGTCGTCGAGCGTATTATCTACAAACAAGTTTCAGAAAAGCGCGCACTCCCGAACCGTCGCACCGGCTACACTCAGAAAGCCAATGTCGGTGGTCACAAGATTTACCTGCGCACCGGTGATTACCAAGACGGTACTTTGGGTGAGATTTTCATCGACATGCACAAAGAAGGCGCAGCTTACCGCTCGCTGATGAACTGCTTCTCCATCGCGATCTCCCTGGGTCTTCAGTACGGCGTGCCGTTGGAAGAATTGGTGGAGGCGTTTACCTTCACGAAGTTCGAGCCGAACGGGGTAGTCGTGGGCCACGACAATATCAAGATGGCGACCTCAGTGATCGATTACGTTTTCCGCGATCTCGCCATGAAGTACTTGGGCCGCCATGACTTGGTTCATATCAAGCCCGACGATCTTCGCCCGGGACGGATCAGTGGAGAGACGAGTGGGGAAGAGCCGTTGCTCGCCATGATGGACGAAAAACATCACCCGGATGGACAAGTGAGCGTAGAAAAAGTATTTACTCGTGAGTCTGATGCCGGACTTATGAGCCAGATGAAAAAACGTCAAGATGCCAAGTTGAAAGGCTACGAAGGCGAAGCGTGTCCAGAATGTCAGAGCTTCACCATGCTACGAAACGGAGCATGTATGAAGTGTGACAGTTGCGGCGCCACCACCGGCTGTTCCTAATCCTGCACCAGGTTTCCCTTTTTTTCGAGTGACATCGGAAGAAACCTGACACACACACGAGGCCCCCGCATGGGGGCCTCACTTATAAAGACTATGCTAAAAGATCTCACATCACCGCCAATTGGAAGAGGAACTTGTCCAGGCTGCTATCGCCCAGCCAATGCGTGCTTGTGCGAACATCTGGTGAAATTGCCGACGCGCACGCGATTTGTGCTGCTCATGCATTCTATGGAATTCAAGCGCGAGAAGGCCGCCACGGGAAAACTCTCACACGCCTGTTTGCCCAATTCGGAAATCATCTGGGAAGAGAACTTCACCGAGAACAAACGCGTGAACACGCTACTGGCAGATCCAAAGAACTACGTGGTGCTGTTGTACCCTGGTGATCACGCCTTGAATGTCTCGAAGGGGGAGTTTCTACCCGAGGCCTTGGGTGATCGCCAGCTGGTGGTGCTGTTGTTGGATGGAACGTGGGCCTGTGCCAAGAAAATGCTCAAGCTTTCGACCAATCTTCATCATCTTCCTCGTCTGATGTTCACGCCGACGGCCCAGAGTCAGTTTCACATCAAGCAGCAACCTGATCCGATGTGCTTGTCGACCATCGAATCCATCATGCAGTTCTTGGAGGCCCTGACGGAACACGGGCTCGAGGAGAAAGGTGAGTGGAATGGGTTAATGAAACCCTTCATGGCCATGCAGCAGTATCAGATCGATGCGAGTCTTGATCCCAGTCGCAAGAGCTATCGTGCGGGCACGTATAGCAAACCCGAAGATCGGGTGCCCTTACGTGTGAACAATCGGAAATTGTTTTTCTAGCGAAGCTTCGACTTCAGCTTCTTCTTAGCTTCAGCTCGCTTCTGAGCATTTTCAAAACGACGGGTCTCATCTGGAGTTTGCGGCACCAGCTTCGGCACTTCGCTTGGTTTCCCTAAATCATCCAGTGCCACAAATGTCAGATAGGCCTTGGTGGTGGTTCGACGTTCTGCCGTAAGTGGATTTTCTGAGACAACTTTCACGCCGATGATCATCGATGTGGATCCGACGTAATTCATGGAAGCAAGGATGTGCACGTGGTGCCCCATCTTCACCGGGGCGATGAAGTCAATATCACTGATATGAGCTGTGACCACTGGGCGTTGAGCGTGACGAGCGGCCACCATCGCTGCAGCGATATCAATCCAACTCATGACAACACCCCCGAAAACCGTGCCTTGTGGGTTGGTGTGGTTGGGCATGACCATCTCACGCATCTCGACCGCACTTTCAGAGGGAGTTTTTTCACTTCGCATGATGGGTCCTTATTCGCAGTACAGGTGGTGATTCCAGCGGTATCCCTGGATAAAGGCATTGTATCCCACGGCTGCGGTTCCGCCACCACTAGAGTTCGTGCCGCCATCGCTCGACGAGTCGACGATGCCGTAAATGGTAGTTCCTTGAGAAAGGTTCGAGCCTGGCTCCGGTGCGTAATCACCGAAAGCCCCACCTCGACGTGTGGTGCCGTTTTCACAAACTTCTCGGCCGATGGCCGCAAGCTTCGCGTTGACAGTCGTGGTCACCAAGGGTTCACCGCTCTGTGAGTTGAAGTCGGCTTCGACTAAAGGACTGACGTCGAGGTGATCGCCCGTTCCTTCGTTAGACACGAAGCGGTTCATGTAGACGCTCAGGTTGGCGCCTGCCGGAAGTTTACAGGTGTAGTTCGTGCGACCACCTGTTCCATCTGGGCCATCGCTCACGCCAAAGCCCGAGCAGCATGTCGCCGAGTCTTTGGTCGTTTTATTCAGAGGCGTACAGCACTTGAAGTCGTGTTGCGAGAAGATGGCACCGTTTGAGAGTCCATGGAAGTTCGTGCGACGCTCTGTCGAGTCATTGAAAGAGAATGTGTTGGTGTTAAAGCTTGCACGGTTCGATTCCGCATCAGTGATCGCGAAGAGTTCTGGCACCAAACGTTCAGCGTTGTTGTTACACAAGATCTTCGGGTAGGTGATTTGTGGAACACCAGCGAGTTCCATCTTGCCGAGGATGTCGAGGTAATGAACGTCCGAGCACGATTTTTTCGCGAGCGGACGAGCGAGGTTTCCGAGGCCCGGTGGGATGAAGCTCAGTTTTGCTCCGTATCTTCCAGATTGCGTCGGGGTCACTGTGTTAAAGAAAGTGGCGTCGGCGGTATTGATGTTGAGTTTCATGATTCTTGTTGCCGAGTTGTACTGGTAGCAACAGCCGGTTGCCGAAATACAAGTGCCGTTCACGGTTGGCCCTGTGACGCTCGAGAGGTCGGAAGCGACGCAAGTCCGATCAGTCATGACATTTGCGGAATCGCGGCGCCGCATCTCCACGGTGATGGTGGAGTCGCCCATGTAGCTCGGAATCGCGATGGTGATGTTCTTGCGTCCAGTGGTCACAGAAAAGTCCATCATCGTTTCGAGGTCGGTGTCTGCGCTGACCGGTGAGAAGAAGGCAAAGAAGTTCACCGGAGCTCCCGTCCATGCGATCTCGCCAGGCAACGTTGAGAGCTGCGCCTGAAACGGAGCTGAGTAGGGATTCAATGCGGCCGGTTGGTATTCTTTCGTTGTGCAGCTCGTGTCACCGACGGTGCCTTGAGGAATGGTGAGCTGGGCGCAGTTGCCCGTTTGACCACTAATGTCGGTGCAGTACTTGCCGTAGTCAGCATCGATGCGGGCCTGTGAAATACCCCAGCTCGACTGCGGTGTCACGGTCGTCGCCAATGGCGTAATGTAATTCAGGCAGCGGAAATTCGACACATCGATGCGGAAGCGATCGCGCTTAGTCCAATCAGTTGTGCCGTCATCAAATTTACGAACCCAGCCGCCGCCGCAACAAGTTTTACCGTTGGCCTGATTGAGCGTCTTCCATTGATCAGGGGTCATTACGCTCGCAGCGTTGGTAGAGACGGCACCCGAGTAGATCGGTGTAAGGAGATTGCCGGAACCATCTCGCGAGTCAGACGCTGACAAGACTGGGCGAGTGGAGCCCCCGAAGCCTCGAATGTGAGTAAAACGTTCGTAGCGGTTCACGTTGGTCGGATCCGTGAGACCGGTCGCCATGGGGTTAAGAGATGCCGTTACACTTGCGTCGCTGTTCGTCCCACTCGCTTCTTGCGCCGAGTAGGTTGTAATGTCTTTACCCACTTCGCGGCAGCAGACGTTCTTCGTGATGTCGTAGTTCTCGAACTCCGGATCGGAGATGAAGGGCTTCGGTGTGCCCTGACCACACACGAGGTATTGCTCGTAGTACTCGCGGTTAGCGGCGTTACCAAAGTAACTGTTGTTGAAATACTGAACTTGTTCTGCGTGATACTTGTTCGGCGAACAATCGAGATCCGTGTGACAGACACTTCCTGGCTTACGTAAGCATGCATCACGAGTGAGACCGGGGAGAACCGAAACCGCCATGTTAAGTGGTTTGCCTTCAATCAACTTAAACGGAGAGACGTTTTGCAACTGATCGGCCGTCATTCCTGTTGTGATCGTGCCGTTGCGAAGGGTCTCGAGGCCACAGGAGTTCTGCTCCAAGGCTCGGCGACTCCACGATGTTATGTTTGCAACAGTCACCGTATCGCTGAAGCTGGTTGATTGATGGAGGTAGTTTCCGTCATCGCCGAAGACCGGACAGCTCGCGATCTTCGCAATCCCCATTGTGTGATAATTGGCCGGGCAGGACGCAATCTGATTGGTGTAATCGGTGCGAGAGAATTCATCCAGCGCTTGATGTTGATTGAATGGGCTCCATTGGGTGGCGACATCGGCCGGCAGAGGAAGACGTTTACCCGGGCGACACAGGCCAACTTTGCCATTGGCACCAGCATCAATCGCAATCACGTTGGTGTTCAGGGTTGAGCGAACAGTGCTGTCGCTGATGCCAGTGAGTGAGCTCACGGGAGTGGTGTACTTGTTATGCAGGTAATCCAAGGGACGACCCAATTGATTGGTGTCGCGACCGTAGAGGTGGTTGTTGGTGACCGGGATCTCTTCGAGCGGTCTTGCGAAGCGCGCGACTTCTTTGTTGAAGACGTTGAGCTGAGTCGCAGTTCCTGGAATCGTGTTGTTGGTTGAGTCCACATCGGCACACCAGAAGTTCGGAGCGCAGGTGAGGAGTTTTCGTTTTTCTAATTCTGTGGCCGAAATACTTCCCGCATCCGTGCGACAGATCGAGCCGGCCCCACGATAAACACAGCGTTTCGTTGAGCCATTGGGGAGAATTCCCTGAGCGAGAATACCTTCGATAGATTTAGGCTCATCCCCGGCAACCATGGCGCGCTCTTTGGCGGTATCTGCGTAGAAGCCTGGCCAGTACGTTTTAAGCTGTGTCACATCAGCGCAGACATACTCCCAACCAAGTTTCGTCACGCAGTCAGTGTCGACGTTACAGGCGTGATAGGCCTGGCAGTTACCCGCTTCGTTTTGGCTCGGATGGTTTTGCACATATTCCGGATGGAAATCTTGTAAGGCGGCCGTCGCTTGACCCTCGTAGTCTTGCACAGAAACGACATGGTTGTTGTTCTCAGCAAGATCGCCAAACGGAGCGTTAATCGCGAGGAAAAGTTTTTTTGTGGTACTGCGAACAATTCGACCTTTACCAATGGCGAACCAGGTCACGCCATCAAACGAGCCGATGAGTGCGCCTTTGTTGAAACCAAACCAGTCACGTTGGTAGCCGTTGATCCACATGGCGGCCTGTGTTTTCAAACGAGCGAGACGTTGAGGTCCGATGTTGGCATCGGTCGCCGTGGTGGCACCAACCACAGGTTGGGAGAAAGGCAGCATGGTAGGTGGGACCCAGCAGGCACGGCCAAAAATAGTGTCTTCGTAGTTTCCGAGTGTGGTGTTGTTATCCCATCCGTCACGAGATGTTGAGTGACCCACGGTCTGCAAACCAACGCCTTGGCCCGAACTCGGGTTGGCGCTGAAGCTGGCGAACCAACTGTCTTTCCCACAGGTCGGGCATGGAGTGTAAAAGCCCGAGCGTGTAGCGATCAAGTAAACCTTATCGAGTTCGAGATCAACGACTTTTGCCGGAATCGCCCCGGTGAGTTCAATGTTTAATTCACCCAAGATCGAGTTCATGTTGAACTGGCCGTTAGACGGTTGAGTTTTTTCTGGATCAGAGTAGCTGAAAGCTTGGCCCTCTTGTTTGGTGGTGCTCGGAGGATTCTTGGCGGGATCCACTTCATCACCGGCGGTATTGAAGAAGCGGTGAGGGATCGCGCGAGAGTTCACCGCCACCTCAAGATTTTGGAAGGGAGTCTCCACGCCGGATTCATCCAAGGAAGTGCATGCAAACTGAATCGGCTGGAGGCTCGAGTTCTGCGCTAACACTTGGTAGTCGTATTTTGGGCAGTTGGCGAGTTGCAGCTCAAGGGTGTTTTGAGCGGCGGCGCAACCGCAGTTGGCATAGAGTCGACCAAGCACGTTGCGCCAGTGGTAGGCGTTGGTGGTCGTGGTGGTATTACATTTGGTTTGATCGTAGCTCGCGGATGCAGTGTAGGGTGCGAGATGAAACGGGTTCGCCAGAGACTTCGCTTTGAGTTCTTGGATACACGCGTAGTCTTTTTGCATCTCAAGTAAACGAGCGGCTGCGGCGGCTTCTGCCTCGGTCTGTGTGCCTGTTCCCGGTAAAGGCTGCGCTTGGGCCGTTCCACAGATGTAGTAGAACTGCGGGTAGCGCAAGAAGGCCAGTGGGTTAGAGAGCTTCTCTTGCTCGGCACTCAAAAATGCAGTGGAGGTAAGAACTGTGCCGGTTACTTCAGAGCGAACTGAGCCGTCGTTGACGCATTGGTTTTGCAAACAGCAGTCGTAGCCCAAGGCAGAGCAACCACTACTGGTGCACGAGCCACTGATGTTGGGAGCATTGCCTGGCTTAAGTTGTAAGGTGAGTAATCCAAGATCGAGTTCTGTTGGCTTCACTTGCACCATCCGTGCGTTCGCACTGTCGACGGTGAAGAGTTTGAAGTTGCTGGATTGAATTTGGGTCACGCAGGTTGAACAGGCGCTCGCAAGTGTGAAGCTGATGCGCGATTGAATGGATGAGTAGGTGATGTACTCAGTCGCAGAATCGTTGGTGTATTGCACTTTGTCCAAGTTACAAACACTCTGGCCTGCAGCTGTGTTAGCAAAATCGACACGCAAATAAATTGTCTTGGTTTGCGTCGCCACGTTGTTGACTGACAGAGGAACCGCACGCAAACGCAAGTAGCGACGATCCGTGACGGGAACGCTTGTACCAAGGTCAACTTCTAGACAGTAAGAAGCTTGAGGTGCGTTTTGGCGGAGCAAGTAGTTTTCAATGCGACGGCCGCGCACGTAGGTGTTTTCAATGTTGTCGCGGTAAACAGAAAGCACAGTGTTGGACGTGAGACTCTGATACCAAGCAAGATCTACATCCGATGTGCTGGTGATGACTCCATCATCACCGTCGGTGTCTTGAGCTTCATCAGCAATACCCGCCGTTCTCACCTCTTGCTTGGGCAAGCAGCCTGCTAGCGTGATTATGAGAAGCAAAACGAGGAAACGCATCATGCTCTAAAAAACCTCTCTCTATCGTCTTAACGGTAGATACAAGTCACTGATTTATTTTAACTCTAGGGCGCCGCCACGGGGGAGAAACTTGCCCGGTCTCTCACTCTGAGGGCAAGCCCTTGAAATGAGCTTCCAGAGAGAATCTTAGCCTGGAACTAAGGGGCAATTATAGAGGAAAAACTGCCTCTAAAATGCGGCAAATCCGACCGTTTTGCTTAGAATTGAAATGACCCTGCTGGGAAGAGGCGAGAGCTTAGGCTTGTGCCTCCCAAGGTTGAGACAGCAGAGCTGGCGCCACCAAGCCCCCAGCGCTGATTGAAAGCCGTGGGGCCAGAGCCATAACCACATGTGGCACATTGATAGTACTGCCCGTAACCGCCATAGGTTTTCCCATTGGCGATCACGAAGTCTGACATGCTCAATGAGATCGGTTGGCTGTAGGGCATGGGTCTATAGGGAGATTGCGGCCAGCGATAAACCTGCGGTTGGGCGGCTTGCATGCGGTTTTGAATATACTGGTTGGCGATATCGTTTGCGACCCCAAGTAAGGCATCTTTGAGGATTGGATCAGAGGTACGTGTTGGGGCATCAGTTCCAAGAGTGGCAGGTGTTCCACGATACTCAGTGACCGCATCCGAACCTGAGCTTGCGCCACGGCCGTGAGCGATCTCGCACAAAATGGCGTACTCGTCTTGTTGCCCTGGAGGACAATCACGGTTTTTGTCGAAGACGGTGTTACTCTCTAGGCCTTCGTGAACAAAACTCAGTGACTGAGCACCCAATTCTAGAATCGGAGCGAAAGCCGATTCAGAAGGTGTGGTCGAGCAATAGGGAAGGGCCTCATGCGTGCGCATCTTAAATTGCTGAGATTGAACACACTCAGATGCTTTGTCGTAAGCGAAGCGACGGAAGCGTAGGGTACGGTCTTCTTGGGCACGGAGTTTTTCACGAATCGCCAGAGTGATCTGGCGAGTTTTCTCAAGTTGTGATCTCTCACCAAAGACATCTTCAACACAGCTCTCGGGTGCGGTGGTTGGGTTTTGCAACCAGGCCGTGATGTTCGGTTTCGCAAGACATGCGGCGGTGGCCGAACGCTTTTCTCTGATGTCATCGATGGAATTTCTGATGGCAGCGAAGAGGGCTGCTTGCGCGTTGTTGTTAGAGGGCTTGGCGGCCCATTCTGTTTCAATGCAACTCTTAAATGCCGCTTCACTCGCTGACTCCACACACGGGATAGGCGCTGAACCACCTTTGTGCAAGTGCAGAGAAGTCCAGCGAGCACGAATCCGCGCCAGCGTTCTTTCGTGAGCGTCATCAGATCTTTTCTTCAGACCGTTGAGGGCGTTTTTAAGAATGAGTTTGTCTTGGTTGGTGTTCATCCGTGACATCAGGCCTTGCAAGATCGCCACAGGAGCTGGCGGAACGCTGAGGCGATTTTTTCTCACGAAATTGACCTGGGCCCGGTCGAGATAAGTCGGCGCGCCTGGAAGCGTAAAGTTATACAGCCCGTTTTGCGCGGCTTGTTCTTGAAAGTCACTGAAGCTCACGGATTGAGCGCCGTTCTTTAGTTGAAGAGTCGCGAGCATGTCTCGTTTTTGATCATCTGTGAGTGTTTTGTTCGCCGGGAGTGCAGGACGTAATTGATCCAAGAACACAGCGAGCTCGGACATCTGCAACGCCGGATTTGCGCCGCTCGAGTACGTGGTAAACATCGCGCAGAATGGACTTAGACTTTGGGGAGTCGCACTACAAAACGTGCGCAATTTTGCTTCCCACTGACCAGTGCTTGTCGTGTCATCAAAGAGAGCAGGTAGTTGTGGCAACTCGACCAACCCTTGAATGGTTGAACCGAGAGTGAGATCACGAGCGAATTGCAACGCTGATTCTTTTTCCGGTTTGTCCCAGTTCGCGTCACTGGCAAGAGTGCGTTGAGTGACGACGACCTGTGTGCGCAAATCATTCAACCCATCGATGATCACAAGATTGGATTCATTCGCTGAAAGTAACAGATCGAGGCTGGCGATGTTCTGGCAGCGCATGAAGTTGAAATACTCGAGGTCATCACCCGTGAGAGTTTCACTGAGGCCTACACTGGCAGGGGTCACTTGATCACAGGCCGGCAGTTGTTTCGCGAGAAGAGACTGCTCGAGACTCGTGAGTGATGACTGCACTTGATCACACTGATTTTGTGCGTAGGCAGGGACCACGATAAGGAGGGCCAATAAGTACGAGCGCATAGTTCTCTCCACATTGATTATCGGTCAGGCGGAGGAAAGTCTTGATGGATTGCTGGAGTAATAAAGTGGGACAACCACAAAATTGAAGACTTAGCCGTGCCCCGAACTCATAAAGGCTTCATCATAGTTGATGCTCTTTTGCGAGGCACCCAGGGAGAGGAAGTAGTCCTCGGTGATCTTGTACGTGTCCTCGGCCGTCTGAGCAGCGAAGACCTGGCCACGGAATGCCGCCGAATAGGGAAAGCCTGCCGCGAACCACACGATAAGTTTACGGGCCTGCACCAAGAGCATGCGATCGTCGGCGAAAGTCTCACCGACATACTGCCAGAGGCGTTGAATGACTTCCCAGTAATCGGCACCTAAGAAATCTGACTTCTTTCTCTGCGCGTACTCAGGGTCGAGCGACTCGAGGAAGATGAACGGATTACGAAGCGCCCCGCGAGCGATCATGAGTGCATCGGTTTGTGTTTTTTGTAAACGGTCACTCACCAGGAGTGGATGGTGAAGATCGCCGTTACCAACAAACGGCAAGATTTTTTCCTGCGCGATCTCTTCGATGAAATTCCAGTCGGCCGCACCGGTGTATTGTTGCGCGCGTGTGCGACCATGGATCGCTACCCACTCAATGCCTGACTCACGAGCGATTTTCATGATCTCACGAGCGTTGCGATGGTCTTGATCCCAGCCGGTGCGGATCTTGATGCTCAGAGGAGTTTTCATTTTCGCGCGCATGGCTTCAAACAAGGGCGCGAGCTTTTCCATTTCTTTCATCAGCGCCGAGCCGCCACCTTTGCTCACCACTTTTGTAACGGGGCAGCCCATGTTGATATCAAGCCAGCCTGGGTTAAAACTTTCTGCCACTTCAGCGGCCCTGGCCATGGCTTCGATGTCTTCGCCAAAAAGTTGTAAGCCTACGATGCGCTCATTCTTGTGGATCTTAAGCATGTCGAGCGTGCGTTGATTGCCGTGATTGATGCCATGACAGGAAACGAGCTCCGAAACTGTGCCGCCGGCGCCGAGGTCTTCCATCAGCAATCGAAAGGGGATATTACAAATGCCCGCCATAGGAGCGAGGATCAAGCGCGAGCTGAACTGGATCCGCCCTAATTTAACAGGCGTAGCGAAGGGACGAAACCGATCGAGTTTAGCTGTGAGGGCTGGCGAAAATGGAGAGGCCGGCGATGACACGCAGAAGCACCCTGAAAATGATTGATCTTCTAGAGGCAGAAGTAGAGAATTTTGTCTTTCTCGTCAAGGGGCGTCATGGGGTCCGAGCGACATATTGTTTTCGACTGTGATGGCACACTGTTGAATACACAGGCGATGGGTCAGCCCTATGAGGGTATCCCAGAGCTTTTACATCGACTCACCGTCGCCGAATACCAGCTGTATGTTTGGACAGGCCGTGACCGGGCGTCAACGCTGAGACTGCTCCAAGAGCACAATCTCATGCGCTATTTTCAAGATCTGCGAACCGCGAGTGAGATGACACCGAAGCCTCATCCGCAGGGTCTACAAGAAATGTTGAACGGCGTTGACCCCGGCTTCGTTGCTGTTGTTGGTGATTCGTGGACTGATATGAAAGGCGCGCGTTTGTTTGGTGCCTTTGCTCTCGGTGCAACATGGAATACTCAAGCATCTAGCGAAGCTTTAATAGAATTTGGAGCACATGCACTCGCCGCCTCACCGCGGGACTGCTATGATACGCTCCTTCGTTTACTTCAAGGGAACTGACCATGCTCGATACTCTTAACGAAAAATTTTCCGATGCTTTCCGCTCCCTACGAGGGAAGTCTAAAATTTCGGAAGACAACATTGAAGAAACCCTCAAAGTGGTTCGCACCGCTTTGCTTGAGGCCGACGTTAACTTCAAAGTCGTCAAAGAGTTCATCGAGAAAGTAAAAGTCGATGCGCTCGGTGAAAAAGTGCTCAAAGGCGTTCAGCCTGGAGAGCAGTTCATCAAGATCGTTCACGACCAGCTCACCGCTTTGATGGGGGATACACATCAAGAGCTGAATCTTAATGTTCCAAGCCCTGCCGTCATTTTGATCGTCGGATTGAACGGTGCGGGTAAAACCACGTTCACGGGAAAACTCGCTTTGCACTTGCGTGGCAAACTCAAAAAAGATGCCTTGATGGTGCCGGCGGATAACTTCCGGCCGGCCGCTAAAGACCAATTGATGACTCACGCTCGTAACTTGGGCGTAGACTGTTTTGACTCTGATCTATCCATGACACCTGCGAACATCGCGCTGGCCGCGATCGAAGAGGCCAAACGCCTTCGCAAAGATGTGGTGATCATCGATACCGCCGGCCGTTTGCAAGTTGACGAAGAACTCATGCAGCAACTGGTGGACGTCCGTCGCGTGACCAACCCGACTGAAGTTCTCCTGGTAGCTGATGCCATGACCGGCCAAGAAGCCGTCAACGTCGCCAAAGTGTTCCACGAGAAAGTTCAGCTCACGGGCGTGGTCCTCTCAAAAATGGATTCGGATGCCCGCGGTGGTGCCGCCCTCTCGATCCGTCACGCGACGGGCGTGCCTATTAAGTTTGTGTCTATGGGCGAGAAGCTCAAGGACCTTGAGCCCTTTCACCCGGATCGTCTCGCCAAACGTATTCTCGACATGGGCGACGTCCTCACGCTGGTAGAAAAAGCGCAAGACGCCATCAACGAAGACGATGTCACCGGCATGATGAAGAACCTTGAGAAAGGTCGTTTCACCATCAGTGATTTCGTACGTCAGATGGAAGCCATCAATCGCCTCGGTTCGATGGGCTCAATTCTCAAAATGATTCCCGGCATGGGCGGCATGCTTCGTCAGATGGGTGACCTTTCACCGGCCGAAAATGAAATGAAGAAAATGCGTGTGCTCATCAACTCCATGACCGCGAAAGAGCGTGAGGAAACCAAGCTCTTAAAGCAGAACTCACGCATCGCTCGGATCGCCAAAGGGGCCGGTCGTCCGGAAACAGACGTACGTGACTTCCTCCAAAAGTTTGATCAGATGGAAAAGATGATGGTCGGCATGATGTCTATGATGAAAGGTGGCGCGATGCCCAACCTTCCCGGTATGGGCCCTGTGAAGGGATTTCGCCAAGCGCCAAAAGACGCTCAACCTTTCCAACAGGGACCGGACAAGACTAAAGCGAAGAGACCTTTCGGGAAGAAGTATTTCTAATAACGCGAAATGTTTGACGTCCCCTCGGGGAAGCGTTAAAAATGGCGTTCAATTATTTGAGGAGCATTTCAATGGTTAAGATTCGCATGACACGTTTGGGCCGGAAAAACCTTCCGATCTACTCGATCGTCGCTACAGACTCACGTTCACCTCGTGATGGTCAGTTCTTGGAAAAATTGGGGCAGTACAACCCTAAGGCACCAGAAACTCTCAAGAGCGTAAATGTTGAAGGTATTAAGGCTTGGTTGAGCAAAGGTGCTCAACTCTCTGATACCGTAAGAACTTTGCTTAAGAAGAACAACATCAAGTTATAATGGTTGGGTTTCTCCCGACTGTTTAACCTAGGACGTTGTTATGAGTGAGCTGAAAGATTTGATGGTTTATATCTCCAAAGCCTTGGTGGATATGCCGGATAAAGTAGAAGTGAACGAGATCTCGGGCGAACAAACGACCGTGATTGAGCTCAAAGTGGACAAGACGGACTTAGGCAAAGTGATCGGCAAACAAGGCCGAACCGCTCGTGCTCTTCGCACCATCTTGAACGCCGCTTCGACGAAGCTCCGCAAGCGTTCGGTGCTCGAAATCATCGAATAGCGATTCAATAGATACTCAAGGAAATCCTGGCCCCTCACAAAGAGTGGCCAGGATTTTTTATTTTATGCCCACATCCAACCGCGTGCTCTTGGGATACTCCGCCAAGCCCCATGGACTTAAAGGCCATGCCATTTTCGTTTTGCCGTCGGGCAAAGAGACTCATTTGAAAGTTGGCCACCAGGTTTGGCTGCAACCAGTTGAGCGATCAGGGCTTCCCAAGACAGGTCAAGAGTTCACCATTCGTGAGATTAAGAAAGGCAACGACGTGCTCGTGCTCCTCGACGGCATCGTCGATCGCACGGCCCTCGAGGCGATTCTTCCTTTTGAAATTTTTTGTGAACGTTCGCAGTTCCCGGCGCTGAAGGCCGGGGAATTCTATGTCACAGATCTTATCGGACTTATTGCTGTAGATGAAACAGGCAAGGCCGTTGGGAAAATTCGTTCTTACTTTGAAACTCCTGCGCAGCTGATCTTCACGATTGCTTTGAGCAGTGGTGGGGAAGTGGATTTGCCTTACGTGAAGCATTTCTTCCCGCGCTTTGATCTCACCGCCGGGACCGTTCAGGTGCTTTTGCCCGAGGATCTTTAATGATCACTCGTCGCATTTGGATCATGACTCTTTTCCCCGAATTTTTTAAACCGCTCTTAGACTGCGGCGTCGCGGGCCAGGCCCTGCGTGGTGAACGTGCGGAATCAATCAAGTTCGATGTTCGTCTCGTGAATGTGCGCGACTGGGGCATGGGAAATTATAAAGCCGTTGATGATACGCCTTACGGCGGCGGCCCCGGCATGGTCATGCGAGCCGATGTGCTGGCCAGCGCTTTTAACGAAGGTGTGATGATTCCAGGTGGCTACGCTGATAAGTCTGAGCTCACCGTGATTTACACGGGCCCACGTGGGACACCTTGGAATAATCAAGTCGCCCGTGCCTTTGGTGAGCAGACGCTTACTGACAAAGACATTGTGTTTATCTGCGGACGCTACGAAGGCATCGATGAGCGCTTTCTCACTCACTATGTGAATCTTACGTTCTCGCTGGGAGATTATGTGCTCACCGGCGGTGAGCTGGCCGTTATGACTATGCTCGACTCCAGTGTGAGATTTGTTCCAGGTATTCTTGGTAACAAGTCATCAGCGAACGAAGACTCGTTTGAAGATGGCTTGCTGGAATGTCCGCAATACACCAAGCCCCGCGAGTTCGAAGGGGAGAGTGTTCCGGAAGTCCTCGCTAATGGAAACCACGCCAAGATAAAAGAGTGGCAGCAGCAACAAAAAGATCTCACCACCCAAACATTGCGACCGGATTTATGGCAAAAGCGCCGCTAAGAGTTCCCCTCTATGTTGGCCTCGTGCATGGCCCGGTTCGCGACAAAGCGGGCAGTGAAGTTACCACTTCGGTAACGAACCTAGACATTCACGACATCTCTCGCACCTGTCGCACATTTGGCGTCTCCCGCTACTTTCTAATTACCCCGTTACAGATTCAGCACGAGTTGGTGAATCGCATCTTGGGGCATTGGGAGAGTGATAAGGGGAGTCTCTATAACCCGGATCGTTCGGACGCTTTGGCCTCAACCGAACTGGTGAACACCATCGCGGATGCGCAGGGCGCCATCGAAAAACTCGAAGGCAAAAGACCGCTCACGGTGGTCACAGGGGCCCAATTGCACGGGCACGGAGATGAAAATGCTCTTGCGCAGAAGGCCATCCTTGACCAAACGCCCATCCTCCTGTTATTTGGTACCGGCTGGGGATT
>JAUKPQ010038861.1:0-33866 GCA_032273045.1 Chloridella minuta | reverse complement strand
GCGTCCGATTAGGGTTAGGGTTAGGTTAACCTAACCCTAACCCTAATCGGACGCGTAACCCTATGACCACCACTCTAACCCTAAGACCATCACTCTAACCCTACTTGAACTTCAACTTCAACGTGTGTACAACGGTCAGTGACATGCGCATGGCGGTTGACAGTTGGTTTCCCCTTTCAACACCCCGTCCGACTCGATCTCTACCCAACCGTCGCTTCAACCCTCACTCCTCCTCCGAGTCCATGCCCAGCCACTCGCACATCTCCGCGTCCGGGTAGTCCAGGCCCTCCTGCTCGCGGAAGAACTCGACGAGCTTGGCCTTGATCCGGATGACGTCAGACTTCTCGTCAACTGTCGCCGCCTCGTCCATGAGTCGCCGGAACTGCTTCTGCGCGCGCTCCGCCTTGACCTCCACCCAGTGCGGGCCGTCCGGAACGTTCTGCAGAGTGATGATCCGCCACAGCACGCCGGGGCAGTACTTGGCCATGTTGAGGACGGCCTCCGTGGCGCAGTTGAAGTAGTGCGGCGTGTTGAAGATGCTGACGCGGAACCACACCATCGCGACCTTCCAGCACATCTCCGCGTGTTCCGTCGAGAGGTTGAAGTTGTCCTCGAGTGCCATGCACAGGTCCTTGAAGAAGTCCAGGATGCAGTCAATGGCGTCCACGCCCGTTCCGTGGGGGTTGAAGTTGAAGGCGAGCTCCTGGATCAGGATGCGCACTGAGTGCAGGCACTGCTCGTTGCCGCCCTTGTAGGCCTTGTTGAAGACATCGGGGTCCTCGAGGTCCTCCAGGAGCTTAGACTCCGCCTCCTTTCCCTTCCAGTAGCACTCAGGGGGCGACCGTGCCATTTTTTTTGCCGTCTTTTTGCCCGTGGTGTCACTCAACTAAGAAGGGAGAGGGTTTACAACGGGTAAGCACTCAAGGAAGACTCACTGACGAGAGAACTGAGGTGGGAACTACTACTAGTCGAATGTGATGGACACGTGACCCTTCGTGATCAAGGGTCCGTAAGGAATATTGTATGACTGCCTCACCCTTTACCTTGCCAGGGTAAAGGGATAGAGGTAACACTCTTACTGAGTCATACGATACCACGTATCCATCACATTTCTACGAATATACTATATCCTAAACCGGTATATGAATGTAATGTCGTCCGACGGCAATGGCAGGCTGTGCGTTGTTACTCACGCATAGTCTACACGTTTGTTACTAGAGTAACACTGCATGGGGTACGATATACAAAGGGTCTTACATTTTGTTACCCGGTAACAATGCATGGGGTACGACTTCGAAAGATACACTCTTGGATACGCGCCCTGGGCGTCTTGGATACGCGCCCCGGGCGCAGTTGAAGACCCGCCCTGGGCGAGGTTGAAGTTCAACTTCAACACCCCGCGGAACAAGAACACTGCGTCCGAGTCCATGCCCGCGCGAACAACTGAAACGCCCCGGGCGCCCTGGACTCTGACTCCGAGTCCATGCCCGCGCGAACAACTGAAACGCCTTTGAAGCCCTGGACTCTGACTCCGAGTCCAAGAGGACACGTCCCGTAACGCACTTTCCGGGCCCTGGACTCTGACTCCGAGACAAAATACATAAACGTTGTGGTGATATCACACTTTCGTCGTCATGCCTAAGGCCAAGCCTGTCGTTCCAATGGACCCCGCGAAAAAGGCCGCGATGCTAGAGAAACGTAACGCGACAAAGGAACAAAAGGCTGCTGCGGCTGAAAGGCAGCGCAAGAGTCACGCGGCGCTCCTTCGTTGGCAAAGCGGTGCATATGCTTCCCCGTATGGTGGAAATACATCATATGGACAACCGGTTACTGGACAGGGTAGACGAACGAAGAAGGGGAAGAGTAAGCGCTCGTGAAAGTTAAACCTTGAACCTCTTCTTGTATGCTTTTATGTTAGCATTAAGACTCGTAGACGGACCCCATAGCAAATAGTAGGATAACAGACCCGGCTTTTTGGGGTCACCAGAACGGAGATCCTTTGCGTGTCTCGCACGATAACGTAGACGCTGTTCTTTATCATGGGTTATAGTGAAGTCGTCCGCGCCCTTAGCCCCGAACGATACACTCTTCCCGTCGTTGAACGTCGCAGTCCATTTGTGAACCCTGTCATTCGCGGGTACGACTTTCATTGTAATATAGTGTACCAAACCCCGCTCTACAACCCCGCTTTTAGCGCCACGCAAGCTTCACTAGTTTGCAGAATTAAAACAAAGGCAAAATGCCCACTTTGTTTGTTAGCGAGTGCATCTCGAGTCCCATCTATGAACTTATCGGGTCTAGGGTCCGAGATGAACCCTCCCGTGCGTATGCGTTTGATCTATATGACGCGATTGAACGAGAGAGGATCCTTAGAAACAGTCAAATCGCAAGTGGCTTAAAAGAAGAAGCACTAATCACCGAGGCTATCAGAAACAGACACATCACTGCTTTAAGTAGGCTGATGTCAACACATTGAAGGTAAAATGTCTGCACATGTGTTGATGGTCGGTGCGAACACCTATATCGGTATCGTCGCAGCGCATGCTCGTGAGATGACTATGGATACTATCAAGCAGAACGACTCTAGGCGTCTTGTATGGACCAAGCTCATCCTCCCTCTGTTGATGAAGAAGGATTTTATCGACCGCGTGGTCACGAGCCAAGACAACTGTTGCTCGTTTGTGATCGATGTCAACGGGCCTAACTCGCCCCTGGCCCCGAGCGACCTCGAGGGTCTAGACACGGATGGACTGTCGTCTCACTACCACACTGCATTCTATCAGAATTTTGCCCACATCGCAGACAGTAGCGTGCCCATCGGTATGACACCGTGGCAGATTCGTTTCCAGTTTGCTAAGGCGGCTCTCGACGTGCTCATCGCCTTCTCTCCTGGGCTCGTTGATGAGATTGCAGTGATCTTCAAGGAGAATGGCTGGATGTTCTGGCCGACTGAGTCGGGTTTCACGATCACCCCACTCGACCTACACAAGAACCTTAAGAGCATCACTGACGCGTTTATGACGTGGATGGACATCCGCGATAAGCCCCTGAAGGATGTAAGCCCCCAGTTCAATGATGTGCTGCCCGATCCCCCGAGCATTGTGCGTATTGCGTGAGACGTAGACTAGTCGTGCAACGTAACAGAATAATTACCACCCTTCGCTCTTAGAAATTCATGGAAAGCATTGGTGAAGTAGCGAATTTTATCCTGTTCTGGAGGGTGTGTTCTCGACAGCATTACGAGATGGTATAAAATCATAGACACTGCCCGCTTAAACGATCCATCTAAAAGGCATTCTTGAACCAAAAGCTGCACATCTGCGGTTGGTATCCTAATGCGCAATTTCATCTCAACGTTACCATGTCGGCTGATTGTGTAACACGGTCAGTCGTCGATAAGAAGACACAGAGTGAGATCCGTTCCCTGGTCATCCAGGGGCTCCTGGAATTTCTTAACGTGACAAGGTCTGGACTTCTTCGGTGGTTCAAGGGCTTTGAGGATCTGGAGGTCGCCGTCAATAAGGATAGCCTGCTATCCGATAACTGCAAGGCACTGCTTGACCATGAGATGGCACTTCTCGTTCGGATGACGGAGGCATGTAAGGATCCGAACTCCACGCATCCGAATCCGCGAAGCCTTCTATTTGGCGTTGTGTTGAAGAAGGCAGATGGACCTGGCTCATCGTTTAACGTACGGCTTTGGGAGGCATGCGTGCCTGCGTGGAAGGGGGGTGACCCCGAGGGACGAGAACTTAACACACAGGAGGATATCGCCAAGATTACCAACGAGCTTATGCTTTCAATGTATAAGGTCTGTGATGAGATGTCATCGCCACCTACACAAATCGCAATGCTCACCGATAAGACCGAGTAGCCATTATCCAGATCCACGGACATACTGGGCCCGTCTCTTCGCAATCGCAAGCTCCTTCCTCTCACGGTCAACGCGAGCTTTTGTTGCTCTGGGGTCCTGAATGCGCTGTGTCATAAGCTCTTGTTTCGGCTGTTTAGATGAGAGGCTAGCCGAGAGTTCAGCCTCCTGTTTGATACCCTGTTGCAGGTTCTGCAGCAAGCCACTGGCGATGACTTTATCGATGTAGTCGGTCGGGCTTGGGAGGGGTCTGTTGTCTAGTGGGACAACCCTTTTTGGTCCATCTCTGGTCATCCTGAACACTTCTGGTTTCTCAGATGTAGATGGGGGTGGAGGTGGGGGTGGAGGCGGGGGTGGAGGTGGGGGCGGGGGTGGTGGCGTTGCATCCGGCGGTAGGATTCTGCCCGGGCCTGGAGATCCGAGCACCTGGAACTGGTTTTCCCGTCTCATACGCTCGCCTTGTTCGTCCATATAAAATCGCGACTCGGCAGCAAGGCCTGCTAAAGGATGATAAGCGTAAGCCGCCTTTAGAGTCAAATCCTTAAAATCGTCATAAAACCCCCCGCCGGTCATTGAGTGGGAGCCGTGAAAAGCAGTAGCCCTAGACGGAGCCCCCTCACCGTACATCACCCCCTTCGGACGCTTGTGATCCATAACCTGGGTGTTATCAGAGTCACCAGGCAAAGACTCCGAGTCACTCATTTCGTCGTAGTCACTTGCCACCTTGGCTTCGCCTAGCTTTTTGGACGGTGCACGTGCATACCCGAGGCTGTCTTGATGGGCCATTAAAGACTGAGGTCATAAACAATCGACATACATTGCCTTAAAATGCCTTACGCTATCCAAAAGCAAAAGAACGCGAGTAAATACTGGGTAAAGAATAAAGACACCGGCCGTAAGCTTAGTAAGAAACCCATGCCACTCTCGCGGGCAAAGAAACAGCTAGCAGCGGTTTACATCAATACTCGCGAACGCAGCCAAGTCAACAAAAAATAAACTGCGCAGATTTTGAAATGCCTCGGTCTAAGATGGCGCGTCCCGTGAAGAAGGTTGACTCTGTTGTGACGTCGGGTGATAGTGCGAAGACGTCGGATGCTGACCCGAGTGTTGAGGCTGTCGTTGGGGATTCCGTGGCTGCGGGCGACGCGCCTCTTTTTGCGCCTGGCGCAGAGGCCCCCGTCGAGGTGAAGGAGACGAAGGCTAAGAGCCCGAAGGCCTCTCGGCGCGCCAAGACGTGCGAGCGTTGCGACGAGCGCCGTAAGCGCGAGCGCGAGTATGCGCGCGTGAGCAGGGACCGCGCGCGCATCGCACGTCTCGAGAAGAAGGGCGAGACCGCGGCGCAGCCCGAGAAGGTGTCCGAGACGCCCGAGGTTGAGACCATGAAGGCCTCGGAGTAACTAGCCATAGACCGCATACGGCTAGCACAACGCGCTCCCGTGATCGGACAGTCGACATGACATTCATATACCGGTTTGGGATATAGCATATCCGTAGAAATGTGGTGGATGTGTAGTATCGTATGACTCAGTAAGAGTGTTACCTCCATCCCTTTACCCTGGCAAGGTAAAGGGCGAGGCAGTCATATGATATTCCTTACGGGTCCTTGATCACGAAGGATTACACGTCCACCACATTCGACTAGTAGTTCCCACCAGTTCTCTCCTTCTCAAGCATAATTTCTACACTTCATTCTTACCTTTCGCCACCTCTCCTCCCTTCTTAGTTGAGTAACGTCTAGAGGCAAAAAGCGGGCAAAAAAAAATATTCATGACGAGCCGAGACATCGAGCCTCACGCCGACTTTGAGCTTTCGGCCTTTGACCGTGTAAGCTCGCCTCCCCGCGACCAAGTTCGGAAGGGAATGGCTTCTCAGCAGCCCCAGGCCGAGAAGGGCGCCCCGGCCGTCGTCTACGAGGAGCCCGAGGGCCCAGTCACGCTCGAGAGCCTCGATGACCGCCTCAAGGGCATGCTAGAGGACACGGAGGCCGACCTCAACGAAATGAAGGGCGCCATCAAGGCTTCGGAGCGTAACGTACAGTCTACCGTGGCCAAGGCTTCAGCCAGCCTCGCCGAGTCTATCTCGGACGTGGTCTTCAAGCAGCACGACGCGCAGGTTCAGATCCAGGGCCTCCAGGACACGAGCCGCTCAACCATCAAGCTTATCCGCCAGGTCATCGAGAAGCTCGAGGTCATGCACAAGCCTTCTAGCGCCGAGCTCGAGGCCGCGCGCGCCGAGGGCCTCGAGAAGGGCCGCGCCAACGCCGAGAAGTACCAGAAGAGCCTTCAGACACAGCTCATGAACATGAAGGAGAAGGCTTCCATCATGGAGGCTCACATCGCCGAGCTCGAGCGCAAGGCCGCTCGGGCGCAGCGCAGCTACGGCATCGGGGGCGGCGGGGGCGGCGGGGGCGGTGCCGGCGGCGGTGCCGAGGAGGCCGAGGACTACAGCCACGAGGACCTGGCCGCCGAGAAGGCCGCGAAGGCCGAGGACAAGCACAAGCGCAAGCTCGAGGCTCTCGAGGAGAAGGACGAGGACTTCAAGCCCGCCGGCGGCGCGCGCCCCACCATCAGCGTCAAGAAGCCGCGCAACCCGGCCAACGTGACGGCCTCAAGCTCAAGCTCAAGCTCAAGCTCAAGCTCAAGCTCAAGCGGCAAGCCCAAGGCCGCCTGCGACAAGTGCTACGCGACGAAGGCGTCGGACTGCGTGTGCGAGGAGGATGAGGAGGAGGACGAGTAAGGGAAGTAAAGGACTAGGAAGTAAAGTGTGAACAGTACAACATCGCGCCTCACACATCTACACGCCAACACGCACACCAAAAGTAGGTCAACAATGGCGAAACGTAGCGCGACTAAAAAGCCAGGCCTGTATGCAAACATCCACGCTAAGAAGCTACGGATTAAGGCGGGCTCTGGCGAACGCATGCGCAAGCCAGGTTCAAAGGGCGCGCCAACTGCAAAGGCCTTCAAGGACTCTGCAAAGACGGCAAAAAAGCCCCAGAAACAGAAACAGGAATACTGGAAGGGCATGCCACCCGCCGCACACTCCACTGAGACCTTCAGGAAAATCCCAGACATCTTAACATACGGACCATTTCCCAAGTACCACTTCACTAAGGGTGGCGAGCGCGTCTTTATCTTCTACAACTGAGAGTTCACTCGCTCTTCCGACCAGAACCCATTAAAGACTCAAGGGCACTTCCAGCCATCCTCTCAACAACCTCCTCGGCCGTATCACCGAGAACATCGATACCCTTCCTGAGTTCCTTCTCCACCTCACCCTCCGTAAGCCCAAGCGCAGACTCGAGAGCTGACGAATAATGGTACGCTCCACCCTTCATACGAGGCTTAGGCTCTACAGGCTCTGAAGACTCAGATACATCGTCCACGCCAGTGTCCGGAGCTGGGACCGACTTGTCGATCGCAGACTTGATCAACCGACCGATGAACGGCACGAGATTAAAACATGCATCTCGGATAAGTGTAGACCAGAAGAGAAGCTTCACACACCACCAGAAAAACTTTGACTCGAGGAACCCCATATTGAAGGCGTGACCGGGAGCAGTAGGCGTAGGAGACGGGGATGCCATAACTGTCGGCGTGCTTGACTGGTGCACGAACAGACCGAAGTCCATCGTAGGCTTATGTCCGTCGACTGACACGTTACAGTATATCTAGCTCAGTCTCAGTTAAAGAATGCTTAAACTCGGGGTCTATGACGCCAAAAAGGATCCAAACTTTCAACCCATTGCCATCTTGCACACAAAGACAACTGACCGGGATGGGCTGAGTCTGATGGTCGACACCTCAAAAAGATCGATCCTTCCTACGCGAGATGTCGTTTTACCGGAAGGCGAGTTCTTTGCTCTAGAGCCTAGTAACCTCGAGAACGGGCGTGACGTTATCATGGTAGGCGGTAAGTCTGGAAGCGGTAAGAGCCACACCGCAAAGAACTTTGCTATTCGGTATCACAGATTGTGGCCCAAGCGAACGATCCGTCTTATCTCCTTTTTGGACAAGGACGAGACCCTTGATGCCCTTCCTTTCATTGAACGCGTCAAGGCTGAGCAGATCAAGGGCGACGAAGACTCGACCAGTCTGAAGAAATACGAGAAGTCCCTGACTATCTTTGACGACATTGAAGGGTATGAGCGAGACGACCCCGAGATGCACGCGGCGCTCCAGCAAATCATAGACATGATCGCGACAACCGGGCGGCACACCTCCTCGTCCCTGCTGGTCGCTTCGCACCTTCTAACGGACTACAAGAGGTTTGTCTGCACGCCGCTGCGCCGCGCTGCGCTGCGCTTTTCGCTTTTCGAGGTGACATAGATTACCAGCCAGGCCTCTTACGCTCACCTTATGTCACCTCGAAAACTCGAAAATTCCCACGTTCCACAGGACTCGTCTCTTCCTGGGCGAGGCGCATAAGTTTGTCCTTTTCCCTAACGGATGCAGTATGAAGCAAATGACAAACCTCCTCGGGCTCTATGGTGGGTGTGATACGGACGAGCTGCGACGTATCCGAAAGCTGCCGAGTCGATGGGTTGCTCTGTGTACCACGTTTCCTTCAATGGTTATTTATGAAGGGGGGTGCTATCTCCTCCATTCATCAGAGCCCGCTGAAAAGGTCTCTAAGAAACGAGCTCTTACTGAAATGGGGTCTGGTCTTGAGGTGCCGATCAAGCTAGAAAAGGCAAGTGTCGGCAAAAGCAAGAGCAACGCAGCAGCTGGCGGAGAGGAGGAAGAGGATGACAGTGGTTACTAGAATGACACGTGCTGATCCCTATGAGTAATTGCAACCCTTTAAAGCCCCCGCTTCTGACCCCTCTTTGCGCGTAAATCCGCCATGTGCTTTTTTGCCGCCTCTGATCCCTTGACAAGATGAGCAGCCTTGCCCTCCCCGGGATGCCCGGACCCGGTGGCCTCGCCGTCTGGCTCACCACGACCGATCATGACATTCCCAGAATAACGAGGGATGTGTGCAGTTGCACGTTCAAGCGCCTTTCCGGCGTTGGTACTATTTCGGTAATAGCCCTGAAAACCGTCCCATGCCGCCTCGACCTCAGCACGAGTGTGGGCGCGCCTGGGCCCGCGAAGAACACCACCCGGATGGACACGGAAAAGCTCGTCAAGGACCTGTTGACGAGTCAATGTGGCCGGGGTATCGATGTCGATGTTCTGTGCTGCAAAGTGAGGACGCTGGGCATCGAGCACAGCGCGGCGACCAGCGGTGCCGGCTTCCTCGCCCTGGGCTTGCAGGTCCCGCCATGGTGGAAGTGCGCCTGCGGGCTGGACACCAGCAGGCTGAGGTTCACCAGCAAGAGCAAGTGCAATTCCCAACAGAGGAGGGACAGGCTGGGCAGCCGGCTGGGCAGCCGGCTGGGCAGCCGCGGGCGGCGCAAGGTTCTGAATCGCAGGGGGTACTGGAGGGGGCACAGGCGCCTGGCGCGGCGGCACCGGTACCTGGCGAGGTGGCGGTGGGGGGAGTCGCTGGGGAGGACGGGCAGCACGTTCCTCAGCCTGGCGGCGGAGCCATTCCTGATGAGCAGCCTCGTCGGCCCTTGCTACTCCACGAGCTGACTCAAGCTCCCTCATCAAAGTATCCAAATGCTCCGCATCGGCCTCTGCTCGGGCGGCTGGCTGTGCGGCTGGCTGTGCGGCTGCATTCGAAGGTAGGGGGTGCGCATATGCTTGAGGCCTTTCAGACTGAAGAGGATGGGCATACGGTTGCAGGGAATCCGGCTCATAGTTGTAGCCCGGCAGCCGCCCATGCTGTGCGCCTATCATTCTTTGCATTCGCTGAAGATGACTTAAAGGTGGGAGTCGAGGAGCCGGCGGTGGCAGGTAAACATTTCCCTCTTCATCTTGCTTTGCATCCTCGTCTTGAATTTCGACGCGAGCGGGGGGTACACGCGGAGCCGGTGCTGCCACAGGACGGCGCGCGGCGACCTCGACAGGCGGCGGCGCAACGGCAGCCACCTCGGCAGCCACGGCCTCTGGCTCCGCGGCCCGCCCCACACCGAGATCTGCAAGCTCCTCAAGCGGGCGCTGGCCATTCTCCATTGGAACAGGATTGATAGCACGATTCAAGCGATTAAAGCGGTTTCGAAGTGTCGAGAACGGTCGAAGGCTCTGACGAGTCCGTTCCAGCTGCCCCTCAATCCTAGCTAGTTCGCGTTCGTCTCGCTGCTCATCCGTTTCCTCGGGCTCCTCCTCCGGCCCTCGAACAGCCTGGAGACCTGCCCGCAGGATGTTATACGGAGCATTGACTGCGGCGGCCCATCCACGGGTCAGGCTTGTGCCGACGCCCTGCACGGCACGACGGGCTCCAGCGGCAACATCGCGAGCAGCGGCCGCAAGGTCAGCAGCATCCGCTCTCATCCCCTCCACAAATCCACGGTTCTCGGGGCCATACATCCGAGCCTGCTCCTGGATGACTGCAACTGGATTCAAGTTATTGCCAGGCAAGACGTGTCCCTGGTCGACAATCTGCTCCTCAGCCGCAACCACGTTCTGTTCCTCGCGAGCAGCCGCGGCAGCCTGCTCAAGCGCCACGCGCGGGGGCGGTGCAGGCGGGCCACCCGGGCCAGGCGGCACACCCGGCGGGGCGCCCGGCGGCGGTGGCGGTGGCGGTTGGCCACCCGGAGGCGGCGGGGCACCCGGCGGTGGGGCACCCTCTTCACCACCCGGAGGCGGCGGGATGATAGGCAGGCCAGCAGGGTGCAGGTTCGGCCCGACATTCAACACCTCCTGCGCCTGCTGGCCGATATCCGCAGCCGCCGCAACTTCACCGAGACCCTGTGCGTCGCGGACATTCGCCGGCGGAAGATACCGCATGCCAGGCCTCTCCTCGCCGCGAGGGCCAAGTGCAGCCGGGGGCACGTAACCAAGCAGCCCCGTGATCGCCGTCATGTCGTCAGGGCGCTCAATCAGCTCGCCCTGGTACGGCTGAATCAGCGGCGCATGCACCAACTGCTGCTTATACTTTGATGCAAGCCCAGCGTTAATGGCAATGACCTCGCCAAAGCTGTCGTTGCCCCGTCCGTCCTTCCAATTGTACATGTCAAGAACACCGCCCCCGCCGCTCCTCGACGAGCCATTCATCAGGGCACTAAGCGGTCGGTCGATATAAGGAGCAGTCTCAACGAGAATGCGCTCCTCGCCAAGATAAAAGGTGGGCACCTGCTCCATTGCAGGCACACGCCCGCGCTGGAGAGCATTTGACCGCTCGACGAGTGCATGGACGCGCGACGACGGAGCCGAGGCCGCCCTGCTCAGACGGTCTCGCGTCTCCTCCGCCGCAAGCACACCCTGAGCCTGCCTCCACCTTTGTAGGTCTGGGTGTAGATCCATCTCACCACACAGTTCGAAAAGTAACAATTTTCGTGATTTTGAAGAGTGCAACGCAACTGCAGATAAAGAACCGGTCGCAACCACTACTTCTTGTGTCGCCGCTGCTTGCGCACGTGACTCTTCTTGGTCATGCGACCCCCACGCATTCCCGCAGGAACAGCCATGCGGCCGAGGGCCATGACAGCGCTCCGCGTACTCTTGTCCAGAACACCGCGCTGTGCCTTTGCGCCACAGCCAATCATCTGCGCGCGAGAGCGGGCCTTTAGGAGCGAATTAGAATACAGTCAGAAAATCATTGCGAGCACGCATACGCACATTTAAAACGCCCCCGCAGCATCCGCCGCCGCCTCGGCCGCCGCCGCTGTTCCGGATGGGTAGTTTCGGTTGATTTCATTGTAGATCTGAGCCCTCGTCTTTGTCGGGTTAAGACGCTGCTGGAGCGTCGATGGAAGCTGACTCCCGGAGTAACCGCCATAGCGATCCATTGCACCGCTGTAGCCATACTTGCCCGCGAGACCACCGAGCACACCACCAGGCATGCCCAGCGCGCCATACGGGCTGTACGTATACGGAGAGCGCGCACCGCGGAACTGGTCATAGGGCATAACCTCAGGCCTGAACGGACGGTGCGTCCCGAGAAAGGCGCCATATTCGCCAGCCTCCTTGAACGCCATATCGGGCCCAACGCTCGAATACGGAACGAACGGAACCGCCTTTGCTGCTGCGAACGCCTCATTGCGCAGCTTTGCAGCAGGCGTGTCCGACACGACTCGGCCATACTCGTCGTGGTGCTCTCCGAGGGCACGAGATAGCTTGTAGCGCGTCACGCGAATCTGATTCAGATGCCGCGCATTCTGCACAAACTTATAACTCGCAGTGCCGCCATAATAGCCAGGCACCGAGTCCAGGTCACCCTCCGTCTTCCCGCTCATGAAGCCCTGTTGGTGCATAAGGAAATCGCGATGCGGGCGCTCCTGGATCTGGGCACCCACGAGGAGCTCAGACCCCGGCGCTAGGATTGCTCCCGGATCCAGATACACCTTCGTGCTGTCAGCAATCGCGATGGCATCGTGGGTCGTGTAATCCAGCTTATGCTCCGACGCATCCTCCGCCGCCTGTGCAGCAAACACCTCATCCCCGTTACTCACCATTTGTGCCGACAATATACCTTGATCACCCCAAGATAGCCCAAGGACAAAACGTAGAGCTTTAAGCTTGATTTGTCTATCTTTAAAAGGGCGGGGGTTCAATCTCATCTTCATCCTCATCCTCTTCCTCGCCGGCTGCCGCTACTTCCTCCGCAACCGGCGCCACGCGGGGATGCACATACGCACTCGCATTTGAATACGACGGCGCTGGCGCTGGAGCCTGAAAAAAGGGCTCCGGTGCGGTGCCTGCAGTCGGGAGGCGCCGCTTTGGGGCGCGCACGGCCGTCTCGACTGAAGAGTCTGATGTTGCGTTTACTGCGCCTCGCTCTAAGCGCCTCTTTTCCATGCGTGACGCCTGAGCCGCAATCCGGTTTCGCTCCTTCCTGCGCTCGCACGCGCTACACGGCGGGATCTCGTTGCGCTGCATCAACCCCGCTTTGTGGCCGAGCTCAAACGCCGTTTTCAATGCAGTCCGATACTGCATCTCATCGCGGCGTAGCTCGTGGCTCCGATCACCACGGTCACCCTCGGTCTTCTTGACCTCCTTATCGGCATCCGCAGCTGGCATACGGTCGTCATCCCCATCACTCTCCTCATAGTACATGCGGTGAGCAGGAAAGGCGCCCTGTGGCTGCGAAGCGTATGCACGGGCAAAGTCCTCGGCGGTCACTGCTGAGCGACCGCGATTCGAATTGCGGGGATCGGCCATTCTGTCATATGATTTAACAAACCCCGTCACTCTTTTTAGAGGCAACAATTCTTAGCAGAGTGTGCAGCTCAAAAGCGGGGTTGGCGAGTGGCCAGATGTCGCATGACCATGGATTGATGAGGACCAATGCCGAGTGGGACTCCCTCATCGAAGCTGCCCCAGGTCTTTCTGCGAAAAGCAAAAAATCATACAAGAAACAGCTGCGGAGCGTTCTTCGCATTTTTAACGACAATGAATCAGATGGCCTTTCCGCGATTCTCAGAAACCCGGAACGCGCATCCGCAGTCTTTGCTAGAGTGCCCGACCACTCGGCAAGGTCGTATATCGCCGCCATGCTCTCTCTTTTCAAGCGAGCCGAGGAGGGTGGCTATATCCGACGCACATCCGAGTCTATTTTGAAGCTAAACCAGAAATGGGCCGAACTCCTAGCGTCTGTTTCCAAGCGTTACCTGACGCGTCTCGACCACAACGAGCCAAGCCTGCGGGAACGAGAGACACACGCCAGTCTCGCCGAGTGGAAAGACGTTTTCCGCAAGGCATACAAGGCTGAACCAACGTCGCAGAGCACGCTCCTCCTCGCGTTTCACGCACTCATGTTCCCGCCTTTGCGCGGTGGCGATCTCGCACTCGTGCGCCTTGGCTACACTCCGACTGGCAACTGCTTGTACCAGTCCGAAGACGACGATACCTGGACCCTGCACATCCGAGACCACAAGACCAGCAGCTCCCATGGCGATCTCACACGAGACCTCGATGACGATCTAGCGCATGTCCTCGAGGGAAACCTAAAAGCGTCACCCAAACGCGACTGGCTCTTTTCATCTCAAAGCGGTGCACCGTATTCTGATTCCGGTTTCTCGTCTTGGAAGTCATCAGTCTTTTTCGATGCCTTTGGTCGCAACGTAACGACCAACTCGCTACGCCATGAGTTTATCAGCTCGATGGACAGGCAGAACCAAACAACTGCAGCTGCCCGCTCAATTGCCCATCAGATGGGTCACGGACTTAGCACCCAGCGCCAGTATATCCGGTTCATGTAGATTCCGTCACAACCGACGAGGGCGGCGAGGGTGGGAGAGGCCTGGGGCTTTGCACGCCAGAAGGCATCGCGCGCACAATAACAGTAGGCGTCGTGTCCTCAACGTCCAAACTCGTCACGCACGCCTTTCCACAGCAGATAGACCGGACGCGCTTATGATTCGCAGCTGTAAAGAATGGCTTGAGAATATAGATAAAGATGAACGTTACAACCGACGCGGCTGCGCCGATGCCACCGCTAAATGCCAGATTATCGGACATTGTGATGCTAAGGACAATATGCCGAAACAGAGCAAAAACAAGACGACGGTGGCAGAGACTGAACGACTTAGAGCCGAAATCTTACACAACCGGCGCGTGAAAGAGATCCTAGAAGAAAATGAGCGCAAGAGAACACCGTTTGATCGGTGGTCAAGGCGGGGTGGTCCTAAGCTCGACATGAACTTTCCCTCGGGTCGCACGCATAGGACGTATTTCAATCAACGTCTTCGCAGTGGTTTAATTATTCATAACGACGAGGGACACCCGCGTTTCGCAATCCGCCGTCCGCGTGGAGGAGTCGAAAGCGACCCCAGCACGATTGAATCCTTACGAAGGGGTCATCTCGTATATGTACCAGAAGGGTTCTTTGGCGCTGAAGTCGGGGGTAGTGGCAAACCTAAGAAGAAGGCGGGTAAAGCGAAACGCTCGTAGATGTTCACTCCGGGTCTGCGCCTCCCTCGTCCAGCTCGCTCGCGTTCTCGCACGCCACCGCGTCTCCCTGCTCCTCGTCACACCCAGAGCCGTCGTCGGCGAAGCCATCGTAGTCATCCTCCGGGTTGTGTTGGACAAAAGGCGGCGGGCCGGGCGCGGGCACTGGTGCGTGTCTGGAGCCGTGCTGCGACTGGTACCACGAGCTCAGCCACACGAACGCGTCGTATCTGTCGTAGTCCGCCTCAGGTACAATGGAGTAGTGCGTCTCCTTCTCAGCGTAGCACGCGCCACAAAAAAGCACCAGGTACGGCTTGCCGTCGATATAGATCGCACTGTCCTCGAGGAAGCGCGTGCGGATCATCTCCCCGGGAAAGCGCTCACTGCTGAGCCCTGGGCACGGCGGCGCCCTGAAGCCACAGTGCCAGCAGACGGGATGCGCGTAGTGGCAGTCGCACCGCAGGTCGGCATGGGTGTTGCCGTTCTCGTCCGTGGGGTTGGTCCACTCCACGATCTCGTCTACCACGACCCCGTCCATCTTTTAGGCCTTCCGCTTGAAATTGCGTAACTTGCGTAGCTTGTACTCCTTAGACTTGACGTAGCTTTTCTTGGTCTTCTTCTGCTGCTTGTGTAGCTTGGGCCCGACCTCGCTGAACGTGCCCACTGGTTGCAAGGGCGCCTGCGCCGCCTCCTCGTCCACCAGACTCTCAATTAGATCCAACGACTCGTCGTAGCGCACGTAGCACAAAAAAGAGAGCGCCGGGAGCGCCTCGCCGACGATATCAGCCGCAGACCAGCGGTATGGGATCTGCGTATCGGTTGGCATGAACAGATCGAGGCACACCTGCCAATCTGCATACACACCTGGTCTAGACATCACTTGGCCTCGTGCTCGAACTTCAGTTGAAGGTTCTGCTTGACCTCGTCGAGGTCGTCGAGCTGCAGCTTGATGGGCTTGAAGACGACCTTGTCGTGGTCGTGGGTCGTGTGGAAGTCGGACCCGCACTTGAAGCACACGACGCGCAGCGCGCTCATAAAAAAGTTGCCGTTGGCCTTGAACTGCCCCTCGCCGTTGGCAGGCACCAGCTCGCCGTAGGGTGTCAGCACGTAGATAGGGGTGCCCTCGTCGCCGTGCAGTGGTGGCGCCTCGTGAGGCAGGCAGTCGAAGTGCTCAAACTCGCCAAAGGCGACCACGCAGCGGTTGATGCAGTTAGTGCAGAGGGTGTCCTCGCTCCAGATCGAATAGAGCTGGAAGTCGACCTTGGTGTGCTCGTCCATAGACCAGGCACACGCGCCACACTTGGCCGGGTGATACATCTGCCGATAAGCATATGTATGTCGATCTGGGTATCGAAAAGGGCTAGCCGCGTGGAATTCACTTTTCTGTGTTTTGAAAAAAGCGAGCGCGCAAAACGTTTTTGGCGCAAAACTAAGCGGGGTTTAAAAGCGGGGTTTGTATGTTTCTTCTGTGTCCTACTTAATGACCATTTCAGTTTAAATAAACGGACAAAAATGGCGGCGGCGGCTGCTGCACCGGGAGCCCCAGTCTTCGCCACTCGGAAGCAGATCGATGACCTAACGGATGATTACGGCCGCATGACAGAAGGCCTGAGCGAGCCTGGTTCGTTCTCAGAGTCTATTGAGAACAGCCTTGATCGTATTGGCGAACGTGCAACACCCAGGCTCAAGCAATATGTGAAATGGATGGAAGCCATCGAACGAGATACATACCTCTCTGCGAGAAAGTGGTTTGAAATAGTAGGAGCATCGTCTGTATACGAACAGGGAGGCCCACCGTCTGGTGTCCCTGGTGCAGGCTACCACCCCACGAATATCCCGATTGAAACTTACGACAAGTGGAATAGGCACAGTTTGAAGTTGGTCCAACTGGAAAGAGATTGCCGCAGGGTAATCAATGATCTAATGGATGATCTGAGGTATGGCATACGCCTCCCCCCTCCTGGCGAGAGCCCGCCGGGCGGCGCCGAAGGCCACGGCATGCCTCAGCATATGCAGCGAGGGGACATGTGGCAGGAGGGAGTAAACAGGCGTTGAAACACAATCTACTTACATAGTTTGAAATATGGCCGCGTCAGGTTTTGCTGATCTCGAGATGTGCCAGGATCTATATAGGCGTCTAACTGACGTCTATAGCCACATAGGGCGTTTCGCGACGCATATCAAGCAACACATGAGTCATTGGGTTATCCCTACATCTCACAGAATCATAGACGAGATGACAAGTCTACAGTCCCTTTCGCATGCTGTCGAGAGTCTTATAATGCAGTGGTGCATTCGATGCGGCTTTTCGCCCAGCGGCGAACCCGGAAATGGCGATGAGGCGATCCCCTTTCCGGTTATCAACGCAAACGAGTACGAAGCAGTACACCAGGAATACAAGCGACTCGCTGGTGAAAGGGACAGGCTGCATAGCCGGATCGAGTTTGAGTGCAGGCAGATCACAGAGCATAGCCCGGTGGTTGTTCCTTTTGGTGCACACGTGTAGTCGCCCCCAACTGCCACCCCAACACCCAAAGAATTTTCGAGGTCCATTTTCGGCATTTTTTTTGCCCAGAGGGGATAAGGGTCTCATTTTCGAATTTTCGAGGTGACATAGATAACAGCCAAGCCAGTTTAGCTTTCTCTTTATGTCACCTCGAAAATTCGAAAATACCACCTCTGTCGCCTCTGGGCAAAAAAAATGCCGAAAATCACCTCGAAAATTGGTATAGCCGTATCTTGATCACCGTATCCGATATCCGTATGCAACCCCGCTTCCGCGTCCGACGCCAACCCCGTTCGAAAAGCCACTTTTGGCGCGTGCGCGCCTCATTTTTAATGTTTGCACAAAAACGCAATTCCCGCTCCCGAGCCCAAAAACCAGCCTTTTGATACCCATATCCGCACCCGAGTAGCAACCATCAGCCGATCCAAGATGACGTGGTCCCAGATGAAGACGCTGGACCTGCCCAAGAAGTGGTCGGAGGCCGTGGTGTTCAAGGACCCCTCCAAGGATGACAAGCTCGGCTTCATCGACGCCATCGGCCGCAACGCCGGCGGTCAGCAGCAGCGCGGCGGCATGGTGACCTTCAAGTTTCTCACGGCCAAGGATGAGCCGGTCGCCATCAAGCCGGTGCGGGCGCCCTGGGAGTGCTTCACGCTCGAGGATATCCTGGGCAAGGGCCGCGGCAAGATCACCATGCGCATGCAGATCAACAAGGCGATGTGGGAGTCGCTGGACGACCTGGACATGAACTTCCGCGGCTTCCTCATCAAGCACCGCGCCAAGCTCTTTAGCCAGCAGGACGCCGAGTATATCGGCCGCGACAACAGCGCCATCGCGCTCAAGTGCAAGCCGCTGGCGCCGCGCAATATCGACGGCACGCCCATGTACGATAGCTACATCACGCTGCGCATCAACGGCCGATCGGGCGAGATCGATACGCTGGAGGTCAAGGACGGTGCCACCGGCAAGTTCGTGAGCAAGATCAAGTGGGCGCCGCGCGTGACCCCGCTCTCGGCCATCGCGACCCGCTTCTCGATCGTGGTGGGCTGGACGCTGAGCATGTCGGGCTCGCCGCCGGTGCCCAAGGTCAAGGACACGCTGCCCCTGCCGCTCGAGGACCGGGCGGTGGGCTGGTCGGCGGGTGACCAGCGGGTGCGCTACGTCGGGCCTGGCGACATCGCGGACGGCGCCAAGGGCGGGTCTGCGGCGCGCTACGCGTGCATCCGACCGGCCTACTGGTCGCTGGCGCCGGGCGGCAACGCCTCCATCACGCTGGTGCTGGATTCGATGGTCATCGACGCGGGTGTCGGCGACCTCTCGGTGCCGCATGACGCTCCCGACGTCTTCGTGGCGCCCGAGGGCTTCGCATATGCTGAGCCTCTCGAGTCTGTGGAGGAGGACGCGCGCATCGCCACACTCGGCGCATCTTCGGGTCCGACATCTACCGGTATGGCGGCCGCGTCATCCTCGGCGCTGTCTGCGGCGGGCGGCGGGGCGGGTGGCTCGGCGAGCGGCGTGGTCTGCAAGAGCGCCTTCGCGACCTTCGACTCGGGCACGCAGCCGCGGCTCATGTCCCTGCACAAGCCGTTTGCGTCCGGCGGTCTCTCGAACGGCCTGTATAGCGACGAGAAGCCTGGCGCGCCCAGCATCCCCATGTCCGCGGCCAAGCGCAGCAAGACCAGCGAGCGCGTGGAGATCACGGACTACGCGCCTCCTCCGTCTCGCGCGAACACGGGCGGCGCGGCCGAGAGCGGGGTGGCGGCGGGCATGCGCACGCTGATCGCGCAGCGCGGCCGCTCTCTGCGTATCTTCAACGACGACGACGATGATGCGGATATGCCGGAGCTCGACGACATGGTGCCGCGGCGGGGCGCGACTGGGGGCACCGGAGGCGGGGGCGGGGGCGGGGGTGCGGCGGCCTCCAGCTCCAGCGCATCCTCCCCCGCGGACCACCAGCTCACCATCCAGCAGGCTATGCGCCAGCGGCAGGCGGAGCGCGATGCTCTCGAGCAGATGCGCCACACTTCGACCGCGGCCTACCAGTGCACGCAGGAGGAGGGCGAGGAGGACATTGAGTGAGAGCTACATAAACTGAGCGTGGGCTGACGTAGGGGCGATGGCTTTGGGGTCTAAGCGCGGTATTGCGATGATGGCATCGGGTATCGCAGCATCGAAGAAGGGGTATGGTGTGCGTTCGGTTGGAGTGAAACGCGCACCTACTGCTCCGACGATGCATCTTATCACGAAGGCGAACTGCGAGGTCCTCGAGGATAAGTTTGGTATCGCTCCTCTATCAGTATCGGGTGCAATGGAGACACCTATCGAGCACGCAGAGTACGAGCTAACGGAACTGCCGGCCTTTATTCCCTCTCAACGCACTGCGCACTGTATGCCATGGGAAGGCGACGAGGAAAGGTACATCAAGTTCCGCGCATCTCTACCCTCGCTGACCCCCGAGGCTTTATACGCTGCTATGGCGCCTATCGGCGATTGCGATATGCCCCAGCGCTCTCAGGAGTGGTATACCGCGCGCTCCTTTCGTGTCACTGGGTCTCAGTTTGCGAGCGCTGCACATGAGAATCCCAACATGTCGGCTGCCAAGCTTTTAGAGGCCAAGGTCTACCCTTCGCGCAATCCGTTCGACGGCAATGCGTATACGGAATGGGGTTCGCTGCATGAGGTTCACGCAGAGGACGCGTTTATTCAATTCCTGAGCAAATACCTTGGTCCCGTATCCGAGCCCGACCGACCCGTGGAGAAACTTGGCTGTAAGGACTTTACGTTCGCGGACGGCAGCCGCCTCGAGCACCCAGGGCTTCTATCAACGGATCCGACGCGCTGGCTTGGATTTAGTCCGGATGCTTTGCTGTGGAACAAGGACCGAACGGAGGTTGAGCTTATCGAGTACAAGTGCCCAGCCTATCAGCGCTCCGGACCTGGCCATCCGTATGCGGCAAAGAACTCGATCTGCGTGCCTCGTCAATATATGCCTCAAATCCAGGGAAGCATGCACTTGCTCCGCGAACGCTATCCGAACGTACGTTGTGTTCGCTGTTGGTTTGTCGTGTGGCAGGCTCACCAGTTTTTCGTGACGCATGTTCCGTATGTGCCATCATATGCGAAGCGGACTGTGGATGCGGGTACGACGTTCTTTCACGACCGGTTCCTCCCTGCGTGTATTGATGCGATCAAGGAGCGTGATTTGAAGTAGCGTTTTCGTGCAAATCAATCGAGACCCCTGATTATCTACCGTCTGCCTACGTTTTAATACGCTGGTCTGTAATTTTCTGATTCAAGGCTTTGTCAGACTGTTGAAATGGGGAGTTCTGTTGCGCCCATCATTCTTGCTGGGTCGGCCGATAACTCGATTTGGGCGTTCCGAAATCAGCTTTCGACTGCTTCGACTGCGGGGGTTCAATCGGTTTCCGCGGGCACTGGGGGGGTGACGATTACAGGTACCGAGGCCGATCCCGTTATCAACGTTCCCACGTACAATGAGGGTGTTCAGTCGATTTCAGGCACTGGTGCGGTGACGATAACGGGTACTTCAGACGCGCCTATCATTAACGTGCCAGTGGCAGTGACCCAAGTATCTGCGGGCACGGGCGGTGTAGCGGTCACGACGAGTGGAACAACGCGCACAATCAACATCCCTACAGCTGTAACCGAGGTCTCTGCGGGCACGGGCGGCGTAGCGGTTACGACGAGCGGAACAACGCGCACAATCAACATTCCTACAGCTGTAACCGAAGTCTCTGCTGGCACGGGCGGCGTAGCAGTTACGACCAGTGGAACAACGCGCACAATCAATATCCCTACAGCAGTGACCGAGGTGTCTGCAGGTAGCGGTGGTGTAACGGTTACGCCTAGTGGAACAACGCGCACAATCAACATCCCTACAGCTGTGACTGAGGTGTCTGCGGGTACCGGTGGCGTTACGGTTGCGACCAGCGGAACGACGCGCACTATCAACATCCCCACAGCAGTGACCGAGGTGTCTGCAGGCACGGGTGGTGTAACGGTTTCGACCAGTGGGACAACTCGCACCATAAACGTTACAGCTGTTACTGAGGTGTCTGCTGGTACGGGTGGTGTAACGGTTGCGACCAGCGGAACAACGCGAACTATTAACATCCCAACAGCTATCACCGAGGTGTCTGCGGGCACCGGTGGTGTAACAGTTGCGACTAGCGGGACGACGCGTACCATCAACATCCCAACAGCTGTTACTGAGGTATCCGCAGGCACGGGTGGCGTAACGGTTGCTACTAGTGGAACGACACGCACCATTAGCATCCCTCAGGCTGTAACGTCCGTGGGCGCGGGTACCGGTGGCGTGACGATTTCGGGTCTTGCGACGGCTCCCGTTGTTAACATACCGGCATTTGTGACTTCCGTGACCGCAGGCACTGGCGGCGTGACGATTGGTGGCACTGGACAAGCGCCCATTGTCAACGTACCCGCGGCGGTTACCTCTATAACCCAAGGAACGAACATTAGGGTGGTGGGAACCCTTACACCAACGATCAGTGTTACGAATCCCTTGGTACTTTCCGCGCCTCTGCAGCTGTCGAACAATGCATCGACGACCACATCCCAGCTTGGTTATTATACAACCATGCCTTATGCGGGACCAGCTGCTGGTACGGTCATGGCATCTGATACCCTCGTTACATATGGACAGGCTACTCTCCAGCCTGGAACGTATATTGTTTGTATGTCACATCAGATTGAAATCACCGCAGGTACGACCTTGAATTTCGCTATGATTTATTTCCTAGCTGGCGGTGCTCTACAGGGGTCGTACAACCTAGGTTATTACCCGTTCCTGACGCAGGCCTTTCTGAACACGAACTTCATGGTTGCAAGTCTTACCCATGTGGTCACGATCAATGCTGCGACTGTCTTTACTTCGTCTATGATGGCAGGATACGCAACAGGATCTGTGAAGACGAATCTGAATAACTACATTTGTTCTGTCACTCGTATAGCATAAGCGCGGCGTGGTGGGGTAGCAGAGCGGGGTTTGCAATGCTTCTTAAAATCCCATGGTATTCCACATGACGTTATGCGCACCTGCCACCCCTATGACAAACTGAATCGTGAATGTTGATGTAGTATTTCTTGTAACCGATAGGTGTGTTCCCGAGACAGCAGGATCGCGCAGAGTAAGAGAAATATTGTAAGCTAGATTGGTATAAGCCACAGGAAGAGTTACGAGAACACTCCCAGACGTTCCATTTGCCACTGCTTCTCCGTATTGTATAATTGGCTGTGTGATGTTTGTTGACGACATGTTGTACACCAGTGGTCCTGGGACATTGACCGTGGTACTTCCATTTGCTCCCGTAACGGTTACATTTGTGCCCGCGGAAACGACCAGTGAAGCAAGGGTCTGTCTATACGTGAGCACACTTGTCGCCGGATCTGTGTTTGTGTTCACAAGAAGAGCCATTGTCGCGTTATAGATGGCGAAATCTGCCTATTCAAGCCCAGCTCGTGGTAACGCGTTCAAATATGCGGGTCAACATGGAGCTGTAAAAGGACGTCCTTCACTGAAAGCGCTGCTCTCTGCGAATCCAAAGGCAGTGAAGCATTCTTTGAGCTACTTTGTGACGCGCCGACACCCCAAGAAAGCCAAAGGTCGGCGTTAAGCAACCCCGCTTTTCAGCTTAGTCGCAACCCCGGTTGTTTTACGTTTGGCGTGGGCAAAGTTAATTAATGAGCAAATTTGGAATTCCATAAAAGTGGGCGCTCTTGATAGACAGAGGACGTTCAAACGCATATCAATCTACAATGGAGAAACACGACGATACGTCGAGCGTGGCGAGCACTGACCCGAGTACCAAGAGCTTATCCACAGCTGCATCGTACCGAAGAAAGCATGGCGTGTCTCTGCTCGCGCGCGCCTTTCTTTTTGAGCTGGATGCCGTGTACAACTGGACTCCGCCGTCTCCGAGTGCAAAGCTTGCCGAGATCCTGACATACGCGTGTGGTCAGATCGAGCTGAAAGTGTCTGACGAGGATGCAGATGATGAGGATAGTGAGGAGATCAAGCTCGTGTTTAAGGGTTACGTAGAGTTTAGTATGCAGGTGACGCCTGTGCGTGTCCGTGAATGGCTGCAGATTACGGACGAAAGTGACTTTAAGATTTCACCTGCCTTTATCAAGGATCGCGAGAGGCTTATCAAGCTACGGACATCTTCAGAGACTCGATACAAGGGTCCAGACGACCTTATCCTGCCTGCTCCGTGGGGTCGCGGCGAATCGTCTCGCGCGGCACCTGGTGCTCGCAGTGATATGGAGGAGATCCGAGAGCTGTTGAGAGAGCATGGCCCTGAGGCGGGTGTCAAGAAGGTCGCGGAGCAGTTTCCGGGTCAGTTTGTGCGCTACGCCAACGGTATTACACAGCTTGCGCAGCTCGTGGTGCCTCGCGTGCGTGAAGATGAGACGTTTGTTTTCCGACCATGGCAGTCAGCGATTCACAAGATCGCATCGGGCAAGCCGCATGATCGCCATATCTACTGGATCGAGGATGGAAAGGGCAATACCGGAAAGAGCCGTTTGACGACGTGGATGTGCCGTGAGATGGGGGCAGTCGAGCTCGATGGTCGCCAGATGGACGCGGCATTTTCGTATACTGGCCAGCCTATCGTGATCTTCGATCTGGCGCGATGCGTGGATACGGCAACGCTCAAGGACATGTATACCGTGGCCGAGAAGCTGAAGAACGGCCAGATCTACAGCTCGAAGTACATGTCGCGCCTTAAGGTGTTTCACGTACCGCACGTCTTCTTCTTTTCGAACTCACCTCCACCGATCGGGGTGTGGAGCGCCGACCGCCTTCAGCATATCGTATTGACTCCGGCTGACGTCTTTCACGCTGGGTCTCAGGTCTTAGAAGAGGTACCGGAAGTTGTACCGGCGACGGGTCTTGATCTTTTTAACAAGTATCTGGAGCAAGAGAAGGAGACTCGCAAGAAGAAGGCGGAGACCGATGCAGCGCTGGCACAGCAGGCCCAGAATGATGCTGAGGATGCCGCCGAGGTCGCTGCTTACAAGGCGGCTCAGGTGAAAGTGGTCGCGGAGTATAAGACGCAGACAGAAAGGAACAGAAAACGAAAGATCGCGGAGGCTGCCGCTGGTAACGAGGAGGGTGACTCGTGACCTTAGTGAAACTTATACGCGCTTATAAAAGCTTATATCACACTACCTAGAATGCCCAAGGGCCCAGCCGCGGCATTGCGCCAGAAGCTGAAGGATGACAGATCGAAGCGCTTCCGAGAGGCGCAGGCTCGAGAGTTTGGAGCCGCCCGTGCTTCGCAGGCTGCGCTGGCGCGCCGGGCAGCCGGTGCTGCGTATGGTACTGCAACGGGTGCTTTGGACCGAATGGCGGAGGGAATCACCGCTGTTGAAGCTAGCCCGCGGTTTCGTACGTTCCGCGAGGCGGCGGGTCGCGTCGGGTCTCGAGCTGCTGGAGCGGCGGGTCGCCTCGGGGTTCGAGCTGCAGGGGCGGCAGCCGAGGCTACTGGGAATGCTCTGGGATATGTCGCAAGGAATGCCGCTGGCGCAGCGGGGAATGCCCTGGGGTACGTTGCCCGTAAAGCTGCGAGTGCGGGCGCCGACCTGGGTGCGCGGGCACTGAGTGGCGCGTACCGGGGGATCAGGGCTATCCCAACGGCTGCACAGGATGCACTCTATAACGCAAGGCGCGCGATGAACGAGAGGAATGTGCGCATGCTGGAACAGCGTGTGGCCGAGGTGGCCGCTCGCGTTGCCCGGGGTCCGTTAGCTGCAGCGGATACCTGAGCTTACTTGCCGAGGAGGTCGAAAGTGCTTCTGACGACGTTTTGGTCTGGAGTGCTTGGACCCTGCTTCATCTCAGCGACGAACGTCTTTAGCGGCATGTGTGCATTCTTGACGCGCCATACAACCCACCGTCCACATGTATCCGCATCGTCTGCCTGAAGCTTGGTCGTATTGTGATCAACGGGCTTTTGCCCCCTTCCCAGCAAATTTGAAAGGAGGGGCAGCGTCTGTCCAAACTCGAGAAGCTTTTCCTTATCAAGCCACTTCCGGTTTCCGTCAATCGCCGTCCCGAAGCTGTCAAAAACCTCGTAGTGCGTATCGTGGTCAAGAACGACGATCCAGTGTCCGCTATTTTTACCCTCGGTCAAGAACAAGAGAATGGCCGCCTTGTTTCCTTTGAAAAGGGCATCCGGGGTTGCCATTCCCTTGAGCTCCGGATATCTGTGAATCGGGACGGAGCCAAGAATAGCCCGGATATCGGCATCTGTATATGCGTAATCAATCGGATCCGAGGAAGAGGACGAACCGTCAACCGCCCCGCCTTTCAGGGCTGGATTCGCAATAGAGTGCTGTCTGAGCATCTCTGAGTACACTTCCGGGAGTGTCGGTGGGGTCGCATGGGCAGTTAAAGGCTTGCTATCCTGCATGCGCACATCCGTATTGTATTTCGTTTGGCCGACAAGAGAGCCGAGAGAGTAGAGTGGATCTCCCTCAGCGTAGACGCGTCTGTTTTTATCAGTTGGCTTGTAAAGGTCAGCGCGATGAACCGCTGGGTTGTACGACCGTCCTTCCGAAATTAGGTTCTGGTCAATGAGCTCGTCAATAAGAGCGCCACCGAGCGAATGCCCTACGCCGGAGTAGTGATATGTTGAAGGTGGATATTGCTTCTGGAACTCCTTGATTTCCGCGATGTCGTTGCGAAGCCTGGGCATTGCCCGTAGAACTGCTTTCGATTCAGCCCCGAGAGAAAGACTGGCGACCGCGTCGCTAAAATCCTTTGTTCCGCGCACCCCGATGATGATCTCGTTGTCCTTCTTGTAGAACTTGAGCGTGTCTGTCTCCTTGACGAGCTCGGCATCTCCTATCTTCTTTGAAGCGCCCTTCTTGTAGGATTCCTTGGCAATTTCGAGGAGCTCGGATGGCTTGCCCCTGCCGATACGCGAAGCGCCTGCACCACCGGGTCCGGAGTGTCTTATCGTAACAGCATCCGAATCATCGACTGGCCAGCGTGGCTGTGGGCCAACTGGCTCTCGGTATCCAAGAGGATTTCCGGCTGCTGCCTGTGCTGCCTGTGTACGTTCGGCAAGCGTCATGGCTTGGCGTTCCGTCTCGCGTCGTACCTGTTCCGCGGATCCAAACGGAGCTTCCTCGACCTTCATTTCAGTCTCTCCGATCGAGTTTTTGCGGTTGATTTTTTTGTTTTTGCTGAGTTCGCGCATATCCTGTCCTCTCATGACGGTGAAATCGTAATCGAAGATATCAATGATTGGGTCGTTAATCAGCCTGTACAAGAGAAGATAGCTTAAATAGGGATCACTTAGATGAACCTTCTTGGCAAGCTCTACGTTGACATTGTGTAGACTTTCAAGGAAAAGAATTGAAGCACGTGCAGCATTCATTGTGGGGTCTTTCTTCCATGCATCTCTGACGCGCATTCTAAGTTCCTCTTTTTGCCTATGAAAGTCGGATGTCATCATATCGCCTTCTCGCAGCTCTCTATTCATTCGATTCAAAACTATCGTGTAGCGTGGCGTCCAGTCCAAGTTGTTTCGGCGGAATGGATTTATATCCATGTTCGTGAAAGGCGTCAAAACAACGTCTGGTCCATTCGCGGTGTCTTCGATCTCTACACCCGGAAGATAGAAATCATCTGGTCTGAGATACGAGTTGCGAATTCCGTCGCCAGCGCGAAACCCAATGCCAGCCATGAGTTCAACAAAAGCTAGAAACGGCCAGGATGTACTCGAACAAGAGACGTAATGGCGAAATCAGTACTGGTGAGAATATTTCGTCCTCGAATGAATCTGTTTATTATGACACCAATATCACGGTGTCGATCCCAATAGATTCTGGCACACATGGCCGCCCCGCGGTTTTCTCGGATACACGTGTGTCCAAGCTTCTTCCCCAGACCGACAAGTATACGGTTGCGCTTGTGCGTGGAAATATCACGACAGACAACTTTCCTCTGTTTATCCCACTGCTGCGCCCGAGCACACCAGGCAACCCTAACCCTGTAATCGAGAACGGCCAGGCGCTGTGGGAAACGTCCCTGCAGCCTGGTTTGGCGTTGACGTGGACTGGACCGGTGTACGCAGAGGGTGCGGCGGGTGTGAACGTGCTTCCAGGCGTAGACTCGACGATTGCATCGTGGCCTACGTACGGTAACATCTACGTCTACACGAATAACCAGCATTTCGCGCCTCTGGATCTGGGTGCAGTGAGTACATGGCCGGATGTGCTCTCTGCCACTGCGGCGACGCGTCTAACGACACTTTTCTCGGCTGCGGGGATTTCGATCACGGTAGCGGTAAGCGGCACGAACAACCAGTTCTACACGTTTGCAAATGCAGCTGCGGTTCCGTACTATTTGGACTTCTCATTTCCTCCCACGTTCCAGCAACACAACCAGGGCGGCGCCTCGAGCTCAAAGGCGGGACTTCTCCAGGCATGCAAACTCCTCGGCTTCATCCCTGGTCAGGTCTTCACTGTGCCCACTGGTGGAGTGGCGACTGCTGCCCCGAGGCCTTTCCAGATGGGCCTTCGCGCCACTTTGAACCTATATTCATACAAGAATGCGCGTTGGGTGCCTGAGGATACCGGCGTCGCACCCCCGACTGCAACGGAGGTTGGTGCAGGGTATCGTGGTACTTACTTCGACTGCTTTACATACGATCACCTTTTGAACGAGTGTATTAATCCAACGTTCCGGCGTCTTATTTACGACCAGTGGGAGAACACTGCTGTCTCTGGCGTAACGCCTCAGCCATTTGTGGAGCGATCTCTTCAGCGACAGCTTTCGACTCTCTGCCAGGCAAATTGTTCCGCGTCCGGGGCGTGGTCGCCGTTAACTTCATACACTGTCGGTCAGTCTGTTCATTATAACGGATATGCATACTATTGCCAGGAAGCAAATCTGAACGTGGTTCCTTCGGTGAATAATGTGCTGAACCCGGCCTGGGTTGATGCTGGGCCGTCGATTATCCGGTCGTGGTCGCCAACTGCGTCGTATGTACTTGGCGATCTCGTAACGTATGCAGCCACGCGTCCAACATACTGGATTTGCACCACCGCCCATGGGCCATCCGCGACGTTCAACACGGCGAATTTTGCAACTTCGGTCAACCTGACGAGTCAAGTTAGCTTCGCGGTGAGACACAATATCCCGGCAATCGGGACACTTCCCCCGACGATCACATTCAACCCGTCGACACAGCTCTTCATCTTGAATCTTGACAGCTATGGATTCGGTGGTACAAGTGCAACCAATGTGGACGACGGTTACTTTGGGTTTATCGACGACAGCCTTTTTCCCCAGAGCGTCTCTCGGCAACTTCTAAACGCAACACTGAACGATCAAGCACGTGATTCATGGGGCATGACGGGGACGAACATCTCGACGCCGGCCTACACCACGTTTCGCCACCCACCCATTGTATACGACGAGCGCATGACCGTCGAGGCCGACGATTATTTCAATCAGCTTTTCGGGAACTGGCCTACGCTTCGACTGAACTATGTCGAACCGAAAACGACTATCGTGACATCGTACGTCCGTTATAACGTGCAAGCATCGAGTGCGGGGTTGACTGTCCCGACCCCGCTCCCGCTTTTGAACCCCACGATTGCAACGGCTGGGTACCTACCGCTTACACGAGTCGCTGGAAATCAGCCGTACCTATACACCTTTGCCCAGCAGTACCCGTCCGTCGGACTTGCTTGGAATCCGATTGACACCATCGTCGTCTCTACCGGGAATGTCCCGTCTGTCCCTGATCAGACCACACCCCCGCTTGTGATTTCTGATAACCCGACGAGGCAGGAATCTAACCAGAACACAAAGCAGATCCTGGCCGAGTTTGTCGTAAAGTCAAGCGGTTCTGCGCAGTCTGGTCAGGAGTACCGAAACCAGATTATTTTCGAGCCCCAGACCTTGAACCGCGTTGACCTCATTCGCGGTGTGAACTTCAACAACTTTGACTACAAAGTGGAGATGCGTATGAAGGTGTCCCAACTTGACCGGGTTGTCTTGCTTTCAAACGGAGGGAGCGTGAATATCCGGTGGCACTTCCAGCTAAAGGAATAGTTTAAAAGAGTGTCATAAATCACTTCTCGTTTTAGTCTGTAGTAGTTGATCCATTGTGGTCACATTGTCAAAGGCCACTGGAAACAAATCACTACATTCTAAAATGAGCACCATCCAGAAGGTCGCGGTCTACGATGCGCGTATGCAGCAGGATGAGCCTGTTTACGCGGTCCAGAAGGGCGCGCTTTCCGTGAGCGTTGCGCCCTTTGCGTCGATCTCGGCGAGTGCGGCGCAGATGACGTTTCAGGTGCTTGTCCCGTCTCTCAACGTTTTCGTCGATCGGAAGCTTCAGATTGCTGCGGGTCTCAATTTCTCTGCCAATCTTTTCTATGGCGGCCCTCGCGCTGCAAGCATGCGCGGTGTTATCACTGCTACACCCACTGCATGGGCTACGTCCGGAATCACACTGACTCTTACCGCGGATCCCACGATTAACGGTGTCGCCGTCTCGGGCGCCCAGCTCATCGGTGCAAACTTGTACTCCACAGTCCTTGCAGCCCCCCTTCCCTTCAACACGACGATCATCGGAGTTGGCACGGCAGCATACACCTGGATCTGCAACTGCTCGCTTCCTCAGGTTGCCGTGGGCACTGGACTCATCAATACTCTGATCATCGAGCTGCCGTGGGCATTTGACGTCCCCGACCCGATTGCCGGTGTGACTGGTCCCGACTACGACTCGCCGTTCAGCGGCGCATTGGGCACTTCGGCATTCCAGCCTCTGGGTTACGCAACGGCTGTGAGTCCCAAGGATCTTTCGTATTGCGCGTTCCCGCTTCAGTCTTCTCTTACGAATATGACGGCGACTTTGAACGATTGCACTGTTACCACCAACGGCGATACGCTTCGCGAGCAGCTCTGTCTGACCAATGTACCGGAGAACACGAAGCAGCGCACGACGCCGACGAACCTCGATGTGTATAGCTGGGGCCGGGACGACGCAAACTCCGAATCCGGTAACTTTTCTTCGTATTCAGTCACTGACGCTGTTGGTGATATCCCTAACGGCGCATTTCCGACGACGTGGTATGCAGACGCAACTGCTTCTCTGCCGCTGTCTTCCGCTTCTAGGGTCATCCCCACCCTGGCTGCAGGCGCTGCAGCTGGCAATGGTGCAAGTGCAACGTATCCATTCAACCCCGCGGGTCTTTATTCCTTTAACATGGGCGCAGCTAACACGTTTTCCAATCTCCAGACTAGCACGGGCGGTGTTGGATTCTATATCGCCCCGACGAATGCATCGAACGTGGCGGGGTTTACGGCCCAGAATGTTATTGTTCCATTCGTGAATAACCAGCCTGTCTGGACGACGGGCTTTCCTGGTGGGGATCTCACTTGTATGTATTCCAGTGCGACTGTCAACATCGCATCGGATGTGAATACGAACGGAAACGGTGGATTCAGGATCAATGGATCCAATGGCGGCGGCCCGCAGATCCTCACGCTGACCCGAAACGTTCCCCCGTACTGTATGATCGGTGCTAAGTTGTATGTTCAGAGGAACACGCTTGCGCAGGGATCCCCCCTCCCGGCGTCCAGTATCGTTGGATTTGTGTGTAACATCCTAACAGGTGCGCTGGGTGCCTGTGGGTCTACATACAACATCTGCACGTCGAGTGCGGCATCTGGTTCCTTCACTAACACCGTCGCGACTTCTCTCGCGCTCCAGGCTGGATTTTCTGCTGCCACACCTATGCCCGTGTTCGGCCAGGTTGCCGTCGTCGAGCCTCTCGTCATCTCCCCTCTCATCTGGGCCGATAGCGCTGAGTTCCAGACGGTTGGTCTTTATGGCATGACGAATATGCAGTTCATCCTCAACTTTTCCCCGCTTGGTACGTGCTATGCTGCCGCAAACCCGTCCGTTCTATACAGGGATTCGAATGGTGTCTCCCTGCCCGCGTGGGTCGACGACCTGACCAGGCCCACGCAGAACACCGGGAACATCCTGCGCTCCTCGAGCATTCGCAGTGTTATCAGCGACCTGGCATTCAGCAACCAGGCGGCTCTGAACGGCCCTTGGACGACCCCCACGCTTTACGCGACGTTCCTTACGCCGGGTCCGGACGTGACGCTTCCCCTCGTTTCGACTGTCCCTTATGTCGAGTTCCCGCGGTATGTCCAGACCATCACTGGCTCCATTGCCCAGGCGGCTGCCTCGGGTATTCGCACACAGACGATCTCGCTCACCTCGATCCCCGACATGGTGATGATCTACGTGAAGCCGGCCACGAGGGGCCCTAGCCAGCTTGATCAGTACATCCCTATCAGCAATATTCAGGTTACGTTTGACAACTTCAGCAACCTCTGTTCTGGGTTCCAGCAGTTCAACCTGTACGAGAGCGCGGTTGCAGCCGGTCTCGATATCGATTGGCACCAGTGGCGTGGTTATTCGCAGTCCGCGGTCGCTTCGACGTTCCGCGTGTCTGCTGCAACGAACGCCGTCACGACTGCCCCTGTTTTCAGGCAGGCCGGTGTCACGCAGCTCTCGGGTGGCCCGATCCTTCTGCGTATGGGTCAGGATATCACCCTCAGCCCCGGCCTCGCGCCTGGGTGTCTCGGAAATTACTCGTTCCAGGCCACGCTCACCCTCTCGAACCCCTATGGCTTCTACGACTACCTCCAGGCAGTCACCGTCACGGTTATTGCGATCAACACTGGGTTCTTCGAGACCGTCCGCGGCCAGTCGGCCATCCGCAAGACCATCCTCAACAGCGCCGACGTCGAGTCCGCGACGCCGGAGACGGGTATGTCGCGCACCCACCTGAACCGGATGGTTGGCCGCGGTGCATACATGCGCGGCGGTTCGTATTTCCCCATGTTCTCGGGTCACATGAAGCGGGGTATGGGCATGGGCGGCATGAGCCACGCAGCGGCCGCGGCGGGCCGCCACGCGGGCATGAAGCGCGGCTCTGGGCTGTAAATCATATGTGTCGTAAGGCCAAAAATGAAATCCGGTATCAAGCTCGTCGGATCTCGTGCTGAGGTGTTCCATGGTAGCGCGCAGCGTACCACGGGTCGTCTTACAAAGGATGACCTAATGAAAAACAAGGCGGGTAGGATCGTCTCCAAGAAGAGGCACGATGCGGGAAAGAATGCGCTGCGCTATCTTCACGCAAAGGGGTATATTGCGGTCAAGGGTGTTTTTGGGTGTAAGAAGTCGGAGAAGGTGACATCCGGTGATACAACGGATCACCCCCCTACGAATGGACCTCCCCCCGGCACCGCATCCGACCCGTCCGCCCCATAATCCAACACGCGTAGCACTGCTTGGCGACGCGGAGGGTATAACGGATATTGTAGTGTGAGAGTGGTGGGTAGTTCTCGAGAATGGTTGTAACGCGTCTCCGCGCGATGCGATCAGCGCGTGTCGTGAGAAATCTGCGTTTATAGGTCATCTTTGTCTGATTTAGTAGCGCCGGTTGCACATATCCTGCCACATGAGCCCGCGATCCATGTGCGATCTGCCATTTCCGACCATGTCTTCGTCGTTGTCGCCCTGCATAATCTGCTGTATTGCTGCGCGTCTATCGGCAACTGCGATGTTGTAATTGTGGATGACGATTCGATTGGCCTGCGTGTCGAGCACACGACCAGCTCCAACCCCTTGCATGTCCCGTATGCTCTGCCATAGCGGCTCGATGATCAGTGCATAGTGAGCGAGCACGTCACTTACGGCTTGTTGACGTGCATCCAGAGGCAAAGCTACGCCATCTGCACCGATGTTCATTGGCTGTGGAATTCCAGCCCTTCTGGGTTTGGGGATTGACGGGGGTGGTGGAGCGTTTGCCTCTCCTGGTAGCATACCCCCGCGCATACGCGGCTTGCCTTCACCAACGGCCATCTCTTGGTTGTGTATGTTTTCAGTGCTCTTTTTTGTGATTTGCTCGGCCAGATCATCGCGCATTGGTCTGATGTTTCGTTCGATGCGATTTAGATGCTGCCAGTCTTCATCTTGGAGGATTTCTGCGGCCTGTTGTCTAACCCTGGGGACCTTGCTGTCTGTATAACGCCCAAGACGCATGATCTCTTCCGGGTCGCCGTATACATCAGCCCAATAAATATCGTCCGCGTCCATGGATATGAATTTACCATGTCTCCTGATGATATCGACCCGCTGCCTGGCAATGTCTCGCAAGCCAGCTGAAAAGGTAGATGCTCTTGCTCGCAAGTCTTCCACTGCAACTGCGTTTCGTCCCAGGGTTGCAGTCCCACCGGGTGGACCCTTTGAGCGCATCATGATCCCTAACTGTATCCACGTCTACACTGATGTGAATGAGGTGTGTGTTTGTATGTAGATAGGGTTGTGGTTTGATGTTGAAGTTGAAGTTGAACTAGGGTTAGGGTTTGGTGTTGAAGTTGAAGTTGAAGTTGAAGTTCAAGTTGAACTAGGGTTACGTGTCCGACTAGGGTTGGGGTTAGGTTAACCTAACCCCAACC